>CM042664.1:7951270-8133037 GCA_023638005.1 Forsythia suspensa | reverse complement strand
TATTGTCGTCCCTAAAGGTTTATCAATTAAGTCCAAAGAAGAAAATCAAAATAGGCTCCCCTTATGCTTCAAACATAAATTACTTAAGCGTTTTTAGATCAAGATCAATTGAAAGAAAACAAAGAATCAAAGAATCTCTAAGCATTCTATGTATCCCAATTCGAATAAAAGATAACGAAAAATCAAAAGCAATTAATAGAACATATTTAATCACCAAGCATGGATTAATTAAACCAATATCTAACTATCAAAAATACATGATATTTAAGATGAAAGAAATTATATTTAATTAATCTAATTAAGAACAAGCCATGAACGTTAAAGCTCTTAAGAAGGAATTAACCAATAATTAAATAATCACTTAATCAAAACAAGGTTTCATCGCTCTACTTTGGTTAAAGAAAATTAGAAGAACATAATTAAACTAGAAAAACAATAATTGGTAAAACCCGGCATGGATTGAAGGAGAAGAAATCTTCGAAGAAGTCTTGATAGTCGAGGAGGTCTTGTTCTCTTGTTCTCTTCCGTCTTCTCTTGATTTGCTCTCCAAAAATCCAACCCTTGATATGAGTTAATAACTCATATATATATATATACCTAATTTTCCCTAAAAGATCCCAAAAATTCATTAAAATCGTGTCCCAAAGGTTTCCTAATTGTATTAGGACTCAAAAGGAAAGAAAATTATGTTTTTGCGAAAATACACGGAGATCGCCAGAAGCAAACTCGGGCGATCGCCTGTGCCAAGGAAAAGCTAATTGCTGTTGAAAAATAGGGTTGGGCGATCGCCCAAATTTAATCTGGGCGATCGCCCGACTACGCCTGTTTCCTCTGCGGCGGTTGTTTTTGAAATGGCCATAACTTCTTGTAGGAAACTCCAAATTGAGATCTCAGAAATGTGTTGGACTCGTAATTCAATTATATTTCCGATGGTATATCATTTGGGTTAAATCCTATAGAATTATGACGCAACTGAGACGATGAAGCTAGTTTTTGCTATAGTTATTGCTCCCTTTGTTGTTGAAGACGATACATAGGACAATTAGAAAAAGATATGGCAGGCATTGAATATAATCACTGTTGTTGCTACACAATGTTTTTTATTAACCTGTTGCTCATTATGAGCCAGTTCTGACAATGAGGACTAATATATACAATAAATTGAAATTCCATTACACATCCTAATCCAAGGAAGAATCACAATCTATAATTCTTCCATTTGAAATTCTATTTACAATGTTGTTTCTACGGCGTCTCAATTTTTGAAGTCTAAATTTACAATGTGTGAGTGTGCGAATATCGTGCATTATGTGGTGACTTTCCATGGAGTTGATTGCTTGTTTATGTCACTTAGCTTGAACTTCCTATTGGAGTAGTATATCAATTGAACATTAGTCAAACTAAAAGATTTATGGATTCCAGGGGCCACAATTCATAGAGACTGCTCGTGCTAGTGCAAAAGCTGTTGTGACTGCTATAGTGGCTCCTGCACTGCTGTTGTTGCTGTTGCTGATTCACTTGCCAATAGCCCATTTGCTGTTGTTGTTGTACTATTTGGAATAACTGTTGAGGAATCGATGTAAGTTGCAAGCTTAAAATTCTCAAACACGAAACTTTAGGTGTAATGTTGACTAACAGATGTAGAAACAAAGCATAAGGAAAATTCTGGCTTTAGTTAATCGATGAACAATGTTACGAAACTCGAGAGTTTTCTTTTAGTAAATCAACTGGGATAAAGCCTGAACTAGGAAAATAAGTTAAGAACAAAAGTCCAAACTTCCAATATCCTTTAAAAATTGACATTTTTATACAACTTAAGCTAGGAAAAATGTGGTGTTAAAAGCCTGTGACCTTTCATTGCGTCAATGTGATAAAAGATTTAATAACCAAACAAGAAAAGTATGAATCAATTATTCATAACTAAAATTAATTTGAAGCAATTATTCAAACAAGAAAAGTATGAAGGCAACGAACAATTATAAGCAATAAATCAACTACAAAATTTATTGATTACCTTACATGATTGGTTATCCTTTCTTGCCTCGAGTTATGCATACATTTCTTGTTCTTTCCAACAAACACTCGTTGGTAAAAGTAGGTACCATCAATCTTTGTCTGTAGCGTTCCCTCAGTATAACAACAGTGTTTCTATCAGTAGATTACCTTCGGTCTGCTGCTGCTGTTACTAATTCTGGATATGGTGCCTTTGGAAGTACAACCACGATGCCTGAATAATTGTTTATGAATCTGCCTGCTTCCCTTTTGTGACGAACTTGAGTTACAATAATGTTTTTGAGTTGTCATTTGATCTTTCTTTAGCAGGAATCATCATTTTACCAAATATCTTTACAAATTAAACTATGCGTGCAACAATTGTGCCCATCACAAGCTAGCTGTTACTTTATCCTTTTATTTTTTTAAGCCTTTTTTTCCCATCGAGATCTTGTTTGTTCAACATCAGGCCTCTTAACCTCAGAGTTATAATATAGGTGAGATTATAAGGAAGTTAATATTCATGAGAAATGCATTTTTTCATGTGCAACCAGTAGTTCGCTAAACTAAAGAAAAGATTATCTAAAATGATTTTGTAAATTTATGAAATGCTATATTTTGTTTCCGTTGCCATGTTAGATGTGTGCAACAATCGTGCTACTTTATCTTTTTACCTTTTAGGTCTTTTTTCATATCTAATATGGATTCGTTCAACCATGTTTAATGTTTTTTTCATTCGGAAAATCATACTTTACAGCCAATTTTGAGAGACAAATCAATTTAAGACAAGATCTTCCAGGATGGGTTTCCCGGGACAATACGAGTCGTGATATGGCCTGGTAAAATTTTTGCAGGCCATTGAGTGATGATAAGTTGCTATATCTTCCGTCGAGACTTTTTGAATCTGATGTGACTACACGGTATCTGGAATGGGGAAGGAAAACAGTGATCTGTCTGGCTAATGAATTTAAAGGTGTGGTGAAATGACGAAGAAGTTCACGATTACCTTATAATCGGTCAAAGCAACTGAAAACAGGTAATTTTCCTTTGGCATTGTCACAACCTAGCAAATTCAACTGCAATGAGGGATCGTCTCGCAAAGTGAAGCCTTTGTCTCCTGCTTTATTTCAAAGTGTTTCGCCTATGATTGGAGGGGTCACATCGGCTACAAGGCTGCAGCCAGTGGTAGAACTAGAAGAGGATACAGAACGACATAATTCAAGCTATGACCTTGATGTCCCTCCTGGTTTTCTACCCAAATCCACTGAAGGAAAAGGAAAAGGTATGTCGTACGCTTGTAGCAAATTCACAGCAATGAGGAAAAATCCTCTTCATATGTCAATCTTTTATCGTCTGTTCATTTTCATAGTTTTTCGTTTACTGTGGCAGGTGTTGGATTTTGTCCAAGTATGCAGCCATCGATAAAGAAAGAAGAAGATACTATACAAAATGAAGCTGCAACAATAACAATATCAAAGACAACCACAAACAAATTCCTACAAAATTGCAAAATTGAGACAATAGAAACAACATTGTAAGAAGAAAATGTTATACAATGCACGATATTTGCATGCTTACCCATTGCAAATTGAGACGTATAAAATTGGAAGATAATAGAAACAACAATGTAAATGTGTTTTCAAATGGAAGGTATATAAATTGTGTTCTTCCTTGGATATGATGTGTAATGGAATTCTAATTCTAATCCAGACTGGCTCAGAATATAAAACAGGCTATGATAAATAACACTTCGTTGAAACAATGGTGATTAACTTACATGCCTGCCACATCTTCTCCTAATTCTCCTTCATATCGTCTTCAACAACAGAAGCAACAATAAGTATATTGCAACAACAACTAGCTTCATCATCTCAATTCCATCAAAACTCTATGGATTGAACCAATAAAAGTTTTTCTAAATGGTACAGTCGCAACAACAAATGGGCCAATCACAAGTAAATTTTGGGCAACAACAACAATAGCAGTACCAGCAACCACCATAGTAATCACAACAGTAGCAGTGCCGAAGAATGGTGGCCCCCACAGGTCAGAAATCATTAAGTTTGACTGGATCAACATACGGAGATACTACTTAGGAGAAGTTCAAGCCAAGCGACATAAGCAAGCAATCAACTCCTTGAAAGTTATCATACAATGCACGATATTCACACACTCACTCATTGCAAATTTAAACTTACAAAATTAAGACAAACAACACTGTAAATAGGATTTCAAATGGAAGGAAAATAGGTTGTGCTTTCCCTTAGATATGATGTGTAACGGCATTCCAATTTATTGTATCCATGAATCCCCAATTGTCCCCACTGGCCCAGAATGAACAACCGGCCATGACAAAGAACACTTAGTGGCAACAACAGTGAATAAATTAAATGCCTACCATATCTTCTCCAAATTCTCAAGTCTTCAACATCAAATGCAGCAATAACTATTGTAACATCAACTAGCTCCATTTTTCAGTTGCATCAAAATTCTATAGGATTGAACCCATAACACTTGTTCCAAATGGCAAAGCAGCAACAACGAATGGGCCATTCACAGGTGAATCAACATCAGCAGCAACAACAACAACTACAGATCAGCATCCACTATAGCAGTCACAACAGCTTTTGCACCAGAAAAATCCAGAAGAATGGTGGCCCCTGGAGGCCAGAAATCTTTAGGTTTGACTAGATATGCATACTGAAACACTACTCCAAGGGAAGTTAAAGCATGTGACATAAGAAACAATCAACTCCTTGGAAAGTCGTCATACAATGCACGATATTCGCACTGTTACCCATTGTAAAATTAGACTTACAAAATTGGTACAAAATAGAAACAACATTGTAAATAAGACTTCAAAACTTTGGATATGATGTGTAATGGAATTCCAATTTATTAAATTGTCCAGACTCGGTCAAAATGAACAAGCGGCTATGATAAAGAACACATTGTCGCAACAACGGTGAAAAAATTAAATGCCTTCCATTTCCTAATGCTCGTTCATATCATCTTCAATAACTATTGCAACAACAAATAGCTTCATCTTCTCAGCTGCATCAAAATTATATGGGATTGAACCTTCAAAAATTGTTCCAAATGGTACAGCAGCAGCAACAAATGGGCCACCTGTGCATCAACAACCGTAAGAGAAGAGCAGCAGCCGCTATAGCAGTCACAACAGCTTTTCCAGCAGCAGTAGCAGCAATCCCCATGAACTGTTGCTTGGAGAGGATGTGTTAAGCTCTAGAGCCTAATTTGTTGCACTACGTAGAGCTAAGAGCGGATCGAGAAGTGTTCTTTATTTTTTGCCATTTATTTATTGCTCTAATCCTAACTGGATGTGCATTCAGAGATACTACTTCATGGAGAACTTCAAGTCAAGGGACATAATCAAGCAATCAACTCCTTGGAAAGTCATCATAAAATGCACGATATTCGCACAATTTAGACATAAAAAATTGGGACTTAATAGAAACAACATTGTGAAGAGGATTTCAAATGGAAGGAAATTAGATTGTGTACTTCCTTGGATATGATCTCTAATGGAATTCCAATTTATTGTACCATGTTTTTCGACCAGTTTCGTTACTCGTCCAACGCCATCTTGCTATTTGGCTTCACTACCTGTTTTGGAGGCCTCCATTTTCAAAACTAGTAGCTAATTTCAGCTATCTCCAGGTGGAGATTTCTGCATACAAGTATATAGAGGGTGGGAGGAAAAAATATGTATGGATGCATTGCTAAAGAGAACTGATTTTGTCAATTTCTATTAGATTGACTAAACTGAACCTCCATAATTTACTTAGCACATTTAGTTACTGAACTTGCTTACTATCACAATACTTCGAGGTACAAATTATATCTCTACCTTCAAGACACTAACATTAGAAGGTCGAGAATGAGAACACTGAACCCCGCTTTGGAACAGATAAGTATTGCGTGCACATTATGTGCAGTGTGACACGAACCCCATGATAGTTTCTTCAATTTTCTTAATTTACATTTCATTTCTAAAACCATTTCATTAAAGAAACCAGTTCTTGATACCGTTAACTCTCAAAACTAATAAAGAAGATATAGAGAAAATCAAAGTTACAGATCAAGTATAGGAAGAAGTTTCAGTGCTATGAACATCCGTATTTGTGTTGTATAAATGTGGGAACAACATATACGTCGTATCAACTAAAGTTCAACTTGACATTTAACACATTAGTATTTCATTCTAACCACAAATGTAAATGAAAGATGGTGCTATATATATATATATATATATATATATATATATATATATATATATATATATTTTTTAAGATGAGATAAAGAAAGCAAGCAAATAAATGTTAAAACAAACAGAAGTGAATAAATACTAAAGGGGATTTTTTTTATTATCCAACCTCATCACGAGAAAGTTTATGAAGTGAAATGCTTTGTGGTCCATGGATTGATCTTCTTGTTGTTGCCGAATAATGATATGAAAATAAAGAAATGATGCTAAACAATAACATAAGTCGTTGAATTTGTGAGAATGTGGGTCACTAAATCCACTTGGCACTAGTCTATTGGGCAATATGGTTTGTTTTGTGTGGACCGTTAGATATAATAGATGGATGAGATCTTACTAGGGTTTCATATATATATATATATATATATCATATTTGTCTTTCATACAAGAGAAAAGAAAAGTGAGGAGCCTTTCATTCTTTTCTCACAGTGAGGTTGGACTAAATATTTAAAATTCTTGGTCATCTCCGGTTGGTTGGTTTGTGAGCAAATCCTATTGTCGTTCCCTTGGGTTGCATTGCAGTGTTCATTGTGGTAAAAATCGAGCCTACAAGTCTAACCAAGAACAAACGAAAGCGAAAGGAGAGCTTTTTCTATTTATTTTCACATTCTAACGAGATTGCAATAATTACATTTGTTATCAATCTCAACAAATAGTATCAGAGTCTAGATTATTGATCTAGGGGTGTGAAAAAATCAAGAAAAATTAGTAGGACAAAAGTTGGAACCGGTTCCAGATAGATTCAAATTACCCGAGACTTCAAACCAAGATTCCGGCCAAACCACTCATCATCCGGGAAATCTGAGACCATATTTGGGTTCACGAGAAAGAGGCGAACAAATCCCACCGGTACATGTGGCACGTGAAGACTTCGGCAACAGCGAGTGAGAGATGTGAAAATACGGCCCGGATCTACTTCTTCCAGCACGTGGGAGTGCGTGGTGGCTTTGTTTTACGCGTGGTTTGTGGCAGATGACTCCCCTAGCTGAGACGTACAATCTGGTAGTCCGGTGGTTGCGTGTGGGCTCGCGCGTTAGTGCGTCATAAGGACTTCGTGAAGTGCATGAGTGCGCGTTCAGCGTTTTCCTGCAGACGTGTTTTGGAGCAGATTGCTTACTGGCTTATTTCTGACATTTTGGTGGTATTACTTGGTCGGTGGAGCAACGGTGCAGCTTTATTGGTTGTTCTAAGATGGGTAGCGGTGCCTTGGAACGTGGAAATTCTTTTCATCTCTCCTATAAACACGGACAACAGATTTGTCTACTGAGTTTGTATTTTCTTGAACCTTCTTATTTAATTTTACATTTTGTTAATTTTATTTGAAGTAAAAATAAACTAGGTGGCTAGAGCCTATAACTCCTTAGTATAATTTGTGGCTTTATTATCTTGTGTGTTGATAAGCTATGTTTGCATGACATCTTAGTTAGTAATTTGAAAAAAAGTTTGGTTCTGTGTTTGCAGTTGTGTGAGTAAAGTTTTTATAAATTTTTTTAAAATCATTCTCATTCATGGATGATTTTCCATCCATGGATTCGAGGGTTGAATTATCACAATTCGATGGAAAGGGTAATTATTCAATTTGAAAACAAAAAATGAAAGCTATTCTAGTTCAACAAAGGGTTTCTAAAGTCCTTGATGATCCAAAAAAAAATTCGATGCATTAAAGGCTAAACCTTATCAAATTGAGGAGATGAATGAAATTACATACAGCTTCTAATATTGCACTTATCTAATAATATTCTTAGACAAATTGATGATGCTAAGACTGCTAGAGAATTGTGGGAAGCTCTTGACAAGTTATTTTTGACAAAAACTTTGTCAAATAGGATTTATTTGCTAGAAAAACTTTTCAATTTTAAAATGGACTCAGGGAAGGATCTTGAATCCAATATAAGTGATTTTAGCAAAATTGTCAAAAGTTTGGCCCACAATGATAAGAAATTTGATGATGAGGATCTAGCTTTTATACTTTTGAATTCTCTTCCTGATTCTTATAGAGATGTTAGGAATGCGATTAAGTATGATAGAGATGTTTTGACTCAAGCTATTGTGATAGATGCTTTGAGATCAAAGGATTTAGAAGTCAAAAAGGAATCTAGGGGAAACACTAGAGAGGAGAGTTTGTTCATTAGATGGAGAAATGAAATGAGAGAGAACAATTACCGGGTAAGAAAGGCGAGAGGAAAATCTAAGGATAGGTCTAAGTATAGGGATAAAGGCAATAAGAAATGTGACCATTGTGGGAAGTTAGGACATTTCATGAAAGATTACTATGAGCTTAAGAGAAAAACAAAGCAACAATAGAATAAAGATCAAAATGTTGCTGCTGTTGGGGATGCTCTAGATGGTTTACATGTTATGACTGTGTCTGATGGTGAAATTGACCATGAGTGGATATTAGACTCAAGTGCCACCTTTCATTTGTATCCCGTGAGGTATTGGTTTTATAACTATAGAGAAATTGAACCTAGGAAAGTATACATAGGGGATAACAATTCACAAACAGTTGAAGGAATATGTGACATTGCTATTAGGATGCATGATGGCATTGTCCGACCCCTTCTTGGTGTTAGGTTTGTCCCAAACCTTAAGAGAAATCTAGTTTTCTTAGGTATTCTTAAAGACGAGGGCTATATGTTCAAATCTGATTTTGGTACTTTAAAGATTCTTAAAAGTTCTCTAGTAGTTATGAAAGGTCCCAAGATGAATAGGTTGTATTACCTTTAAAGCTTTACATGCCAAAGATTCAGGATTGGTTTCAATCAATACTAATAGATCAGATCTATGGCACAGGAGGATAGGACACATTGGGAACAAGGGGCACAAATATCTTAGTGGCCTGAATTTACTAGGTAAAGACACTGTTGCACCTTTGAGCTTTTGTGAGACGTGTAATCTAGAAAAGTCACACAGAGTCAGCTTTGAGATAGGTCAACACAGCACTAAGAGATCATTAGATTACATTCATGCAGATTTGTAGGGTCCAGAAAAACACCCTACACATTGTGGGAATAGGTTTTTCCTTTCTATTGTTGACGACTACTCTAGGAAAGTTTAGGTTTTCCCACTTAAGTCAAAATCTGAAACTTTTAGCAAGTTTAAGTCCTGGCATACCTTAGTTAAAAATCAAATGGGAAAAGACGTAAAAACTCTATGGACAGACAATGGTCTAGGGTTTTGCAACCTTGAATTTGATGACTTTTGCAAAGAGAGGGGTATCACGAGGCATAGGACTATGAGAAATACCCCCCAACAAAATGGGGTGGCTGAGAGGATGAATCGGACTTTAATGAATAAGTCAGATGTATGTTGATTAGTTCAGGTTTGGCCAAAGGTTTTTGGGCTGAAGCTTTATGTATTGCAGCTTATTTGATAAATAGGCCTCCTTCTAGTTCTGTTAACTTTAAAACGCCTTAGGAGTTGTGGTCTGGAAAATCTCCAGATTTGTCACACATTAGAGTGTTTGGGTGTGCTGCTTATGCACATCAGGTTGAGGGTAAGTTAGACCCTAGGGCTACTAAGTGTGTCATATTAGGATACCCAGAGGGTGTTAAGGGGTATAGATTGTGGGTTTTAGGTGTTAAGGGTATTACGATAATTAACAGTAGAGATGTGAAGTTTAATAAGCTTGATATACCTTGCCTAAAAACTCCAGACAACCAGGTTAAACAAAGTGAGGAAGAGGAATCTTCTATTGAGAAGAAGATTCAAACTAAGGTGAAGAGATTAGATGTTAATTAAGAGATTAGAGAACCTGAACACATTGATCCTCAAATTGAGACTGAACAAGAAAAAGTCTTAGAACAACATGAAAAACTTGGATAAACGTGTGGAAGGAATCCCACATCGGATTTTTAAATAAGTGTGCTGAAAGAAAAGTCTATATAATGGACCAATTTATAATTATATAAATAAGGGATAATTGCATGAAAGGTCCCCAACCTTTCAAAATCGTTAGGGATATGCCCCTAACCTAAAAAATAGTACCACACATCTCCAACGTATGAAAAACTTGGCATTGTAGGTCCTTTATGACAAAATTGCCCTTCCTTTTAAAAAAACAAAAACAACAAAAAAGAAAAACATGATTGAAAAATAACCAAATGTACCCCCAAAAAATAAAAATTAAGAAATATACCATAAAAAAATAAAAAGTAAGAAAGAAGTCATCTTTTTCAAAAACCCAAAATCCCATCAAATTCTCTCTCACACACAACACACATTGCATCCATTATATATATAGATTTGCAAGAATTAGTATGGAAACTCATGGCACAAGGCATGGACTCGTTCCGTGATGGGGATGAAATTATCTTGTCACAAAATCCATCAACAGCTAGAATAATTTCTAGGCAATCTCATGCCATGAAAACTCTTAATTACTGATTAATCCTTGTGGATCCATTGATATATGCTATGTTCCATTGAGAAGATAATTAGTGAAATTTATAATATTATTTGGTTTAATCAATGATATTGAAGGAAAATTTGAGTTGCTTCCACAGAGTGTGAAACAAGATTTTTTACCTAAAAATATTTAATGCATTTTCCTTACTGAATTTGTGTACATTACCGCCCTTTTATACTAGACTGGAGGACTCAAGAAATTACGACCATTAATTTAAGGAGAATTTATAAAAGTGGCCAAAGCAAAGGTTGATTTTGAAAAATGGCAACTTTGAATAACATTTGGAGAAATGACAACTTTTATTTCACTGATAGAGAGGTGGAGAAGAGTTTCTCTACAGTCTATTTATTGAATATTGCAAATCCAGTGGCATCCAAAGACATCTTATAGTTAGCAAAACTCTACAACAAAATGGAGTAGTTGAAAGAAAGAATCGCACTATTGTAGAAATGATGAGGAGCATGAAGCATGTTAAAAGGTAAAGTGTTCCAAATCTTTATTCGGCAGAATCTGTGCTTAATCTGTCTATAGCGACTGGAAATTTTTTCATCTTTTAATTTCAAAGAAGTAAATTTTTTACTTCTGGCATCACTACGAACTTACAAGTATGATTTAAAATATTTTAGTCGCGTTAAATATTGTACATGCTTCCCTTATATTTTTGGTGAAGATAATGAAATTTTATTAATCACCGAGATTAATTAAATTTTCTTAACCCGGATAATTTATCGTGACTTAATTTTAGATTAATTTTAGACCAACCGGACAATTGAAAACCAAACGAAAATAAAATATCTTCTCGACCCATTTTCGGTCAATTCATTCGTCTTAGTTTTGACCCATTTTTCACTTAGAATCAACTTTATTATCGTGCCATTCTACTACAAGAAAGACTTCCCTAAAAGCCCCTTATTGCTTGCCAAATTATACACACCAAACAACCCCTGAACCCTACCAATTTGTAACTCCAAACAGCCCCTAACGACTAAACAAAAACCGCCCAATCCCTCCCTTTTCTATCAGCCATTTTCTCCACCATGATCAACACTTTTACCCACGTTGTTACCCACCTATTGCAGCTAATTTACCCCAACCAACTTCTGAAAACCGTTCCCAAAGGTCCCCGCTTTCACTCATTACATCAGCTCCAAAATCCCAGCTTTTTACTCCAGTTTCATCTCCATTTCTTTGCAGATTTCGGTCCTAAGTTTCTTCAACAAGCCTTCCCTTTTTCCTTTTATTTCCAGAAATAAACCAACACCCTTTCCCCAAAATCAGTCCACAAAGTCCCAAGAAAACTACCTCTTTTCCCCCTCAAAAATCCGACCAGCAACTTGCTGAAAACTGCCCCCCATCAAGTCCTTTCTCCATCACATATTTGGCCATAAAGATCATCAAATTCCAGCCCCCAAATGTCCTCCTTTCAGCCCCTAAAACTCTAATTTTTTCTCTGCTCTTCAACCAACAAAAACCGGAAGCAACATCCCCTCTATTATGCCCAAATTTTCGGCCACCCAAGTCACAGATTTCCAGCCCCAAAAGGTCCCATTTTCGGCCAGCAAAATCAGATTTTTCCTCCTCTTTAGACACTTTTTCTTTAATCACTCAAACCACACTACAATAGTCGGATTTTGAAAAACAAAAAGGCAAGCATGGGGTCATTATTTGAGGAAAAGAAACAGCCATTTTTAAACCACAAATCAATTCAATGGGAATTCCATTTTCAAGGTAGTTTATTATCCTACTTTTAGCAAGACGTTATGAATGTTATTTTGAGAAATATACGTGAATTTTTATGCCTTGCTTAATGTTTAATGATGGAACATGGTGATAGTGATTGAAGCTAATCACTTATGTATGTTGTGATTGAAGGTAATTACTTATGATTTCACGTGGTGCTGGTCTCCTATGTATGTTTAAATGGTTGGCATGTCGCATATTAATTTCGTAAGATTTCCTTTCTAAAGTTGCAATAGAAGCTTGAGCAAAGGGCTTGTCGAAGGACCAGCATTAAAAGATCCGCCAAACGTAAGTTGCAGCTCCACTTCACTTAAGGCAGGTTCCTGCTTTGTTGATAGGAATAATAACAGTATTATTAGGAGCTACTTTAGCTCTTGTTCAAAAAGACATTAAGAGGGGTTTAGCCTATTCGACAATATCTCACTTGGGTTATATGATGTTATTTTCTCATGAGTTAGAATAACTTACTACTTGAGTGTTTCTTACGAAATACTCACCCCAAAATAATTAAATGTCCAGATTGAAAAGATAGGCGTTGGCGCGATGATGTAAAGTATACGACCTTGTAGCAAAGACTTAGTTTATTTATTTGATGGTTTGGCATCGATATAATCGAGCCCATTATGATGCAAAAACTTAATTAGAATGTTGGATTTATCATATTTTAATATGTAAAGTCCTATAAAAAAACAATTTTTATTTTATTTTAGATTGCCATTTGAATTTTAAAGATGAAGAAATTGTGAATTAATTTCTAAAATTTCAACATTCTCGCTCTTAACTTTGAAGTATTATACTCCCTCCGTCCCACAAAGATAGGCTCGTTTCTTTTTTCACACAGATTAAGAAATCTCATTTAATGTAATTGAAATTATAAGTTTTTCACACATTTTTCCTATTATGCCCCCATTGAATATTAGTCGTTCATGAATCTAATAAATTTAAATGCTCATTAAGTTACAATTGGAATACAAATGAAATTGAATTGCATTACATTGAAACAATAATGAAATCAATTGTTGACTTTGTTATTGGGGATAAATGTTTCTAGGCAAGGTGGAATTTATTGAATGCCTACTTGAGTAAATGTGTGAATAAATTTATGTAATTTTCCATTATAATTGGAATATGTTAAGTTTATTTGGGTTGATATCAGTGTAAATTAAATAAGGGTATATTAGAAAAAAAAAATTTATACACTCTTTATAAAAGTAAGCGGCCTATAATTTGGGAAAGATAAATAAGAAAAACGAGTCTATCTTAGTGAGACGGAGGGAGTTCCTTTTTGTATACTTCGAATTTTTTAGTCAAATCAATTGATATTTATAGGTATATAAGTTATATAATAACATAATTTGGAATAAATCAAAAATCTTGTCGTATTAATTTATTATGATCATTTTACCGGCTAAGTCAATGCATCCGAGATGCTTTTTCAAGCATGTTTAGCCAAGTTTTCACATATATCTAACGACATAGTTAAGGTCTGAAATTTTAATATGTCGTGACCTAAGGTCCCAATTATTTACAATTCAAATATGGTAAGTTTTGGAGTTCGTTTAGATGGTTCGTCAAATAAGTTTTGGCAACACCTAATGCAGTTTTGGTAAAACCTTAAAAAATGTAGAAGTATAATTCCTTTTCCCTAACGCGCTTGTTATTTTCCACAATAGTTAAATTTTTAAAACCATTCAAGGGCACAAAAAAACTTATTTGGAGTCGTCAAATGTTATTTAAAGATTTTTAAGTGACCATCCGGATTGAGAAAATCACAGTCGTTACTACTTGGTATTAGAGTGCGTATTACTTTTATGAAAACTCGTGTAAACATTAAAATTTTATTTTATATAAATTTTTATTATATTTTGTCAAGTTAAAAATCTAGAAGTTAAGATTTTAGAATTTAATTGTCGCTACTCGTCATCGCCACGCAACACAACCCTGGGGTAAAGTTTGTTTGAAATTCTTTATTTGTTTCATTTATGATAAAATGATACATTGAGTTGAGAATTTTAATATGGATATTAAGTTCTTTGCATTTTAAATGTTAAGAAAAACGTGACTAAATTTATAAAAATTTATTTGAATCCTCGGAATTAACCCACCCAATCAGACTCTTCATAATGGGTATTTCAAACATGGTTCCACCATGTTAGTGCTATCTAGAACATGCCGAGGCGGCAAGAAATGATTACATTCAGTTTGCTTCAAATCCCTAGTGGTCAATTGGCCATCATGTTGGTACCTAAATGGATGCATGTACCGGGACGATGAACTACAATTTGGTGACAACCGATGTGGAGTCCATTGCCCGTCTGGTTGATTAACTAATTGGCCGGGACAACTTGTAGCCACGGAGATTTTGAGAGAACTAGAGGAGGTCTACTACCCGGGTGGAGTATGACGTGTAATGTGAGGCACTCATTATACACCGGGAGAGTCATGAGTCTACATGGCTGCGATCTCCACCCGTCCCTGAGTCGGCTCCATCAGTTGAGCTAGTTCCTGAGCTAGTTTTAATTTTTGAGATTGATACAGTTATTGAGGTTGAGGAAGACCTGGAGGAGGATCTTGAGGCAGAGTTCGAGGTTGAGTCTTGTATTACCATGACGAGGCTCCACGATCGAAGAGGCCTACAGTCACGGAGGTTGGATTAGCGCTAACGATGCTTAGAGATAGTATAGTAGTAGACAGATGTATTTGCTTGAAAAATTATTCCTGGTGCCTTAAGGCAGTCTACTAAAACGTTCATAATAAATTCATATGATGAAATTTTTGTGTAATTTTAAATGCTACCATTAGACCACATATAAGTCTTTCCAAAGCCATTGATTTCACCCAAAATTCCAAACGTCATGAGAGAGTTATGATTTTTCAAAGTAGAAATAGTAAGCTGAAAAATTCTAAAAAATGGAACTAGGCAATTTCAAACCTTTAACGACAGAGAAACCAACATCTCGTTTTTCATAAATATTACATAATTAAATACAAAAAATCAAATACTTAAAAATATCGTATTTACATCATAATTGACTCGATCATCTCGACGTCAAAACTTAAATTAAATAAGAAAATTTCACGTCTTGCTCGCTAGCCTGCGCCATCGCATCAACGCCAACTAATTCAATCTAAAAATTTGTTCGTTTTGGGATGAGTATTTCATAATAAACACTCAGTAAGAATACATACTAACATGTGGGAAAAATTATAATGAAATATAAATGCTAATGCCATCATTTTGAACGTACATAAAAATAATATAAATTGGTAACCGGCACCAATAACTTAAACTTGATTTCCTTCAATCGCCGTCGTGCATATGTGATTACCTTCAATCACAATAATAATTTTCCTTCATAAATCATTTACATGGCATTTACATAACATAATAATTTTCCGAACATCATTTAAAAATCATTGCAAAAGTAGTAAGTAAAACTACCTTGAAAATGAAATTCCCGTTAAGTTGATTGGTGGTTTAAAAAGGCTATTTCTTTTCTAAAATGATAAACCCGTGCTTTGCCTTTTTGTTCTCCCAAAATATATGTAGTAATATATCACGAGATTTAAATTCTGGGAAAAGAAAGAAATTGATGGCTGAAAGAGGAGATAAAAGAGAAGTTTCCACTTACTGCTGGGGCCAATTTCTGCTCAATTTCTGCTGAAAGAAGGTGGTGGTTTGCTGCAGTGTTTTTGTATCTGAAATGAGGGGAAAATTAGGGAGTTTTGAGGCTGACAGGTGAAAAAAAAGGGGGGAAAAGAAGGAGAAATGTTGCTGGGGAGAGTGATTGTTGGAAGTGTAAATTATTACCTAAAGTGGAGATGAGCAGTGTTTTGGGGGCTGAAAACTTGGGATTAAAGGGGGAACTTGATGCCGGTTTTGTGGTTGTTAAAAGGCAGAGAAAGATCATAGATATAGGGGATCAAAAATGGAGAGACAAGGATATGCAAATTAGAGTGTGAGATGGCAAAAATAAAAAGAAAGGCTTAAGAAAAATGCATAAATTAAGGGGTTGTTTGGCTAAATTTTTCAGTTGTTTTATGGTGTTGATTGGAATAAAGCATTCTAGAATACAAAATATTGACTGACATGAAGATACAATGGACATACATGTGTGCAAGTGCCCATGTGACAGCAATCTTGAGAGAAAAGAAAGTAAGAAATAGCATGGCGCAGTGGTAAAGCATAAGGGTTCTCTACGGAGGATCAAAGGTTCGAATCCCCGCGGCACCTGGAAGGCAACATTTCTTGTTGGAAGGCAACATTTAATGTTGGAAGGCAACAACTATGTTGGAAGGCAGTGGTCCATAGGGAGGAGAACCGTCGATTGTCCGGCCAAGTGTGTATAAGCTGTGACCGCATCCGAATTTCACCTCGGTGGCGAACCGGGGGGAAGGCCGCCACCCTCGTGATTAGTCGGTGAAGCTTGGAACCTGAGTCATCAAAAAAAAAAAAGTAAGAAATAGTTTTTTGAGTTTATTTGGTAACTTTTAATGTATACAGTAACAGAGAAGTTGAACACAGAAAGAAGAAGAATAAGATATCCACTTTAAATAAAATGGTTACTTCATTGACATTTCATAACGAGCAATTTTAATTTCCATATTGGTCGTGGAACCTTGTGGGCTTTCAAGAATAACAGGCACCGTCCCCTTACAAGTTGAATTTTTCTTAATTACATTCTGTATTTTATGGACTGTTCACCTTGTTGTGGATGACTTGTAAAATTTCAGAAAATGTTGTTGATACTTTGGGTCATTAAATTACCATGTTTTGTTGCCTACTTGAGAGTTGCGGATGGATAAGTTGCACGTGCACATCTCTCGTGGTCCGGCATAAACCTTGCACTCATGTTTCACTTATTTATCTAACAATCAAGTTTGGTTCACTTTGTGCATGATACAATTGTCCAAATAAGGAAACTTTCAGCTATAAGGATGATTAACTCTACAATTTGAAAGTACGAGTAAAAATTTTGAAATGCCGCTGAGAAAATATCACAAGTCATTGAGTTACCATTATTTGTTTCCTATTTGAGACTTTGAGAAATAGGTTAGTTGCATGTGAATATTATCGTGTGGTTCGGCATGCACTTAGTACGCATGTTTTGTTTGTGTGTATTAATTCATTCTTATAACAAGATTAAAACTTTATTAGTATGACGAGGATATATGTTGTTGCTTCCAATAACTACAGCTTAAATGGTTCAATATTGTGATCAATGTGCACAAAGACGAGCATGGAAATATGTCATTTATTTGTATGCCTTATAATTTACAAACCCAGGCGATCCCCAAGCAAAATAATTTAGTTGTGCCTGCAAAACCTTAAGCTGGGGGAGCTTGGGCGATCTCCTAGAACAAAAGTTTCAGTTTTGCATGTTTTACCGTCCAATTTCAGATTTTGGTCACTGTAGTCCTTAACTCTTTCCTTAGCCTTCAATATGGTCCTTGAAGTTCCATTGAGTAAAATTGAGTCCCCACACACTTTAAACATTTACCAAATTGTTGCAGTGTCAGTCATTTCTTCTCCAATTGCTTATAAACAGTTCCAATACTAAAAACAAAAGAAAGTAAACTAAATTAAGTAGAAAATCATCAAACTAATAAAACAAAAATTTAGTTTTAAAGCTCGAATAGGTGCACAAAATGCACTTATCAAAACTATATGTACAGATTTAGCAAGGTCATCATTTATGAACCCTCAATTGTCCAGTTGGCTCATAGGCCCGTTTGTGATTGATTTTGGAACATAACTTCGATTCTCACACAATCGAAGTTGATTTAAGCGTTGGCAAAATTTTTAAAAGTGATTATAAAATAATCACTCACCCACTTTGTATAGATTTTGAGAAGCGAAAGAAAATGACGAATTTCCAGATTCTCGCTTTTAGCTTTTTCATTTATATATTATTAAAATACCCCTTTTACCCTAATTAATTAAACTAATTCTTTAATAACCATTTGAGAAATCGAATTGATGCAAGTTGGATAATAAAAAATAATATAAATTTAATTAATTTTTGCACAATATGACTATATTTTTATTTTACAATTTTATAAAATTTAAAATTTATTAGGTTATTATTATTTTTATTTTAAAAGAATAATAATGAATGCATTATCTTGTTCAAAAATATCGACTAGGAAAAAAATGAATTTTACCACTCGTGATAATAATAATAATACAAAATAACATTATTATAATAAATGTCCTTTTTAGTAATTTAATAATCACATTCTGATGAATAAATCACTTTTGTTTACCAAACGCTCAAATCTTTTTTTGAAACATACAACAATTTTGAAACAAAAGTTTACCAAACACTTATCCGATTATTCCCACACCGATTCTTTTCTGTGATGACGGTGATGATTCTCTTAAAAGCAACAATACCAAACCAAGCCATAATGAATAACCGGGTATGATAAAAAACACACTTTCTCTAACGGGAAGTTCAAGCCTGAAGAAGTTTTCTATAGAATTCACAACATCTTTTGCACCTGAAGAAGTAGCCCCCGAAGGCCAGAAATCATTATGTTTGACTGCATTGCCATATGAAACTACAACTCCAACGGGAAGTTCAAGCCAAGCCACATAAGCAAGCAATCAACTCTTTGGAAAGTCATCATACAATGCACATTATTCGCACACTTACCCATTGATTATTTAGACTTAATAAATTAGGACACAATAGAAGCAACATAATATGATTTATAACGGAAGGAAAATAGATTGTGCTCTTCCTTGGATATGATCTATAATGGAATTCGAATTTATTGAATATATGAATCCTCAATTGTCTAGAATGGCTCATAATGAACAACCAGTTATGATACAATTTCTCGCAACAATAGTGATTATTAAATGCCAGTCATATCTTCTCCTAATTCTCCTTCATATTGGTTCCAATAATAAAGGCAACAATAACTATGGCAATAGTAACTAGCATCATCTTTTCAATTGCATCAAAATTCTATTTAATTGAGCCTACAAAAGTTGTTCCAAATGGTACAGCAGCAACAAAAATGGGCTATATATTAACAAGTGAATCAGCAACATCAACAAAAGTTCAACAGCTACTATAGCAGTCACAACAGCTTTTGCACCAGCACTAGCAGTATCCAAGAATGGTGGGCCCCGGAGGCCAGAAACCTTTGCGATTGACACGATCTGGGTGCGAGAGTACTACTCCAAGGAAAAGTTCAAGCCAAGCGACATAATAGATTGTGATCTTCCTTGGATATGAAAATAGTTCAAGCCAACTTACCATTGCAAATTTAGACTTACAAAATTGGGACACAATAGAAACAACAATCTAAATATGATATCAAATGAAAGAAAAACAGATTGTGATCTTCCTTGGATATGATCTCTAATGGAATTCCAATTTATTGTATTTATGCATCGTCAGAATGAACACTGACTATGATAAAGAACACTTTCTCACAACAACGGTTATTAAATTAAATGTATGTCATATCTTCTCCTAATTCTCATTCATATTGTATTCAACAATAAAGGCAGCAATAACTATTCCAACATCAACTAGCTTCATCTATTCATTTGCATCAAAATTATAAGCGATTGAGCCCATAACAGTTGTTCTAAATATTACAACAACAACAACAACTAGACCATTTAAAGGTAATTCAACAGCAGCAGCAGCAACATAACAGCAACCACTATAGCAATAACAACAACTTTTGCACCTAAAGCAGTAGCCCGCAAGAACGGTTGCCCCTGAAGGCCAAAAATCTTTAAGTGCGACTGGACCGGAATACAAAAATACTACTCCAAGGATAAGTTCTAGCCTAACGACATAAGCAAGCACTCAACTCCTTGGAAAGTTGTCATACAATACAATGCACAATATTCGCACACTTACCCATTTCAAATTTAAAGTTAATAAATTGGGACACAATAGAAACAATATAATAGGATTTCAAATGGAAGGAAAACAGGTTATGCTCTTCTATGGATATGATCTGTAATGAAATTACAATTTATTGTATTTATGAACCCTTAATTGTCCAAATTGGCTCAGAATGAACAACCAGCTTTGATAAAGAACACTTCGCCGTCGCAACAATGGGAATAAATTAAATGCCCACAATATCTTCTCGTAATTCTACTTCATATCAAATTAAATCATAAAGGCAGCAATAACTATTTCAACAGCAACTAGCTCATCTTAATAGTTGCATCAAAATTCCATTTGATTGAGCCCACGAAAGTTGTTCCAAATGGTACAAAAATAACAAAAATGAGCCATTCATAAGTGAATCAGCAACAGCAACAATAGTTCAGCAGCCACTATAGCTACTACAAAAGCTTTTGCACCAGGATCAGCAGTCTCCAAGAATGGTGGCCCCCGGAGACCAGAAACCTTTAACTTTGACTGGATGTGTGATGTCAAATTTTAATTAACTCGCAAGTGTACGAATCTATTGGAATATAGATAAGTAGTAATGAGGTCAATCCCACAAAGACTGCTATGGAGAAAGTTTAATTGAATCCTAATTAACTATTATTCTAGGCTAGTTGAGTCGAAGAGATTTTTGTTGAAATAGTTTAACTAAAAAACTAAAGAAATATGATAAAAAGATGAATTGATAATTCAAGTTGTGTAAAATACCAAGGTTTCGGAATCCACCATTGTCTAACTTAGCAATTATCCAATTATTACTTAATTCCCAAAACATACGACAACACGAAATCAATCTATTGTCGTCCCTAAAGATTTATCAATTAAGTCCGAAGAAGAAAATCAAAAATAGGCTCCCTTATACTTCAAACATAAATTACTTAAGCGTTTTTTAGATCAAGATCAATTGAAAGAAAACAAAGAATCAAAGAATCTCTAAGCATTCTATGTATCCCAATTCGAATAAAAGATAACGAAAAATCAAAAGCAATTAATAGAACATATTTAAGCATCAAGCATGGATTAATTAAATCAATATCTAATTATCAAAAATACATGATATTTAAGATGAAAGAAATTATATTTAATTAATCTAATCAAGAATGAACCATGAACGTTAAAGCTCTAAAAGGAATTAAACGAATAACGGAATAATCACTTAATTAAAACAAGGTTTCATCGTCTACCTTGACTAAAGAAAATTTAGAATAACATAATTAAATTATAAAGAAAAGAATTCATAAAACCCGGCATGGATCTTAGGAGAAGAAATCTTGAAGAGGTCTTGATAGTTAAAGAGTTGTCTTCTCTCTCGTTCTCTTCCGTCTTCTCTTGATTCGGCTCCCAAAATCCACCCTTTGATATGAGAATATAACTTATATTTATACTACCCTAGTTGTGCCCCAAAATATCCCAAAAGATTAAAAAATTAAGTGGGTCAAACATTACCTAATGAAATTGGAACTAAAATAGGAAAGAAAATAAAAATAAAAACGCAGCCAAAATTGACTGGGCGATCGCCAGTTATTCCCCGAGCGATCGCCTGGGGTCGTTAGGGTTCGCTTCTGCCTCGATTCTTTGGCGCTCGCCCAGCATTATCGCCCGGCTTGTTACTTTTCCAATCTTGCACTTTGGTCCTTTTTGTTTCAACATCTGTCTATTCGGTCCTTCAACTTTAGGTCTTGGTCATTTTAGTCCTCCAACTTTTCATAACATCTCATTTGGTCCTTCAACTTTACATCATCTCCAGTTTGGTCCCTCAACTTTGGGTTGAGTGCAATTGAGTCCTCGAACTTATGAGATATCTTCTAATTTATTGCTCTTTTCACCCAATCTTCTCTAATTGTTCACAAACGCGTCCAAAACTGAAATAGAACAGTAATAAACTAGATTAAGTAGAAAAACAACTATATGACGACATAAATGATTAATTCAAAGGTCAAAATAAGTGCATAAAACGCACTTATCAAACACCCCCAAACTAAACCTTTGTTTCTCCTCGAACAAAAACAAAATTAAAATATATTTTAAACTAAGCTAATTGAATCAACGAAAAATTTGTCAATGTTAAATTCCTTACCATATGCCTCAGGTTCGAAAATAAAGCAACACTATTAGAGGGATATCAAACAACAGCACAAAAATTTTCACTTATCCGATGCTCGACCTTGTGTGAGTGTGTGAATAGCCAAAAATTAAACTTATACATGTATTAGATCATGACTAATATTGTGTTGTTGATATTTTAGCAATCCCAACCCTTTGTAGTCATTTATTCCTTACACCTATCGTAAGTTATCACACTTCAAAAGCTTTTCTCTTAAATCCCGAGGTGTTCTAGCGAAATTGATTTCTATTGATCATTACAATGCTCTTTCTTTTCAACAAAAGTGGTAAAACTTAGCACTTGTATTCTGAGAATTAGGATGGTGAGTGATTTCTAAATTCTCATCTTCAGTCTCTAAGGTTCTAACCTAGCAATCCTTATTGAGCACTTCTACTTCTTTTTGTTTTTTTTTTATTATCCTACTCATGTTAATAGTCTTACATCCCGTGCAATACTTTTCTTTCACTAGCTTTCCATGTGACCCTTGTAGCGAGCTTTGGGTCAATGACTCCCAAGTCGAGATAACCATAGGGCACCAGATTTTGAAATACCCTAACGACTTTAATTACTCGAGTCCCACAAGCTAATAGAGAAGTGAAGATGTAAATATATATATATATATATATATATATATATATATATATATATATATATATATATATATATATATATATATATATACTTGCAATTTTGAATTTTCTTTTTTTTTTATATATATGACTCGTATGTAGCGAGTTTTGGGCGATGACTCTCAAGTCGATGACCATAGGGCACCGTGTTTTAAGATACCCTAACAGGGCTTAATTGCTCGAGTCGATATTTTATTTTATTATATCGACAATGAGTAGTGCTCGGTTTAAATTCCTTGACTATAACCTATTCAACCAAAGATGAGACCCGTAAAACCCAAACCATCAAAATTCTTAGGACACAAGTAGTAACTTTAACACCCCAAACTATTCTCAAAATAGTTTGGTCACTAGCTTAAGGATATAGGAACGGAGTTTTTCATAATGATACTCAGTCAATAATATCAACACAAACACTCAAGTCATGTTTCCAATAAACGATAAGTCAATAGTGGCTATGTGCTTCCTTAATCAGGTCTAACATGGATAAGTATTCAGATAAAGGAACAAGTTCAAGTGTTGTCTAATATTCTATTAAAAATGTGCTCAATTTTAAACAGATATCATCATTGGCAGTAGGATATTCAACAGTAACTAGACAACTAAACAATTTTTGTTTTTTTGTCTTTTTTTTTTAGCGCTTTTTTTTTTCGGTTATAGAGACAAGAGTGATAAGCATAGTGATGGCAAACGACCGGATAGGCGCCGTCGGCCTTGGCCTGCAATTTACTGAGACCGGGGGCCCGGCCCGTCGGATGAAGGGCCGGTCCGGACCGGCCGATTTTTTGTTCACGGCCGAGCTTGAAATCAGGTGGGCGGCACATGGACCCGAGCCCGTGGGCACGGGTCCACGGATCGGACCTGGACCTCGGACCCGTGGTCCACGGTCCAACATAGTCCCCAAAAAAAGTTGGGGGGACCGCTGCATGCAACAATCATATTTCTAACCGTTTGCAATTTGGTCCCCGAATTTTTTTTTTTTTTTTTTTTCAAACGGCTATTTTTTTTCCCTATATATATCCCATAAATTAACTCTATTCTCTTCACAAATCTCTCAAGTCCCAACTTACAATCTTACGTTCATACTTTCATTTTCCGAAAAAATTATATTGTGCAATTTATATAATTTTTAGATTTATAATCTTATTCTTCTTATCTTCTACATCCCTACATTTCAATTTCCATATTTATTTTTTCTACTTCTAATTACTAGTCTTCTACATTTCTATTATCTACAATTATTCATGGATCAATACAATTTTCAAGAAAGTGCCGAGTCTGTCGAAAACCAAATTCAAGATGATTTTAGTGGTTTAAATAATGTTCCAATTCCAGAATTTGGTGATGATTTTGGAGTTGGGAACACTGCTCCAATTTTCAATTTAGATGATATTGACGAAGAGTTGGAAACGACCAACACTACTCAATCGACTACTAAACGAAGAGCCGCAAAACAAAAAGCTCGGTGTTGGGATCATGTCAATAGAGTGCAGACCGGTGCATCTGCAGATGGGCAACCAATTTTCAAGGCGGTTTGTAAATATTGTAAACAGCAGTTTGCATGGAAAAGGGTGGTGGAACTAGCCATCTTAACCGACATTTTCTCAAGTGTATGCAAAAGCACGGAGGAGTTGATACCAACCAAGCCCAACTACATTTCGGCTCTCCGGGTGGATCTACTAGTTCTTTTCCCAATCTTAATAATTGGGTTTATTCACAAGAGTCTTTGCATCAAGAAGGCACGTGCCAGTTGGTGGCCAGTGGTGAGTTCCCACTTAGCATAGTGGAAAGCCCTCATTTCACACGGTTTGTACAACGGTATCTTCAACCAAGGTATCAACTCTTTGCTAGAAACAGTGCTTTCGTTCGATACTATTGTCAGATATAATAAAAGAAAACAAACTATAAAAATGATTTAAGTAAATATGTTGGTGTGGTATCATTCACTTCGGACTTATGGTCCCAAGATAAATGATAAAGGATATATTGCGACTACTTTACATTATATTGATAAACTATGGATTATGCATAAAAGAATAATTGCTTTTAAAGTAATTGACTACCCTCATAACGACCTACAAATTTTTAATTATTTAATGGCAATTATTAAAGAATTTAATTGCAAATCTAGAATTAGCGATGACTTTTGACAATGCTCACCTAATAATATTGTAATAGAAAAATTAATTGAGGAATTACAACTTTGATTTCGGTGGAATTTTGTTTCATGTTAGATGTGTATGCCATATTTTTAATTTAATTGTTCAAGATGGTTTAAAGTATATAGGCCCACAATTAGAAAAAAATTAGGTATGCATTGAACTATATTATTTGTTTCACCTTCTAGAAAACAAGTATTTGATGAATTATGCGTAGAAAATTCTCTTCCAACTAAAAGTATATGTACAGACATACGTAATAGATGGAACTCTACTTATTAATGCTTGAATCATGTGAAGGTTATGAACATTGTATAACCGGTTATTATAATGGTCGACATTCACACGATCTATCTACGATTTGCAACCACATGATTGGCAAATTGCATTTCATGTTCAGTAAATTTTAAAAGTATTTTATGACGCCACGAATGCATGTGGTGGTGTATACTACCCTACTAGTCCATTAGTTTTAAATCATTTTATTTTATTGCAAATAATTTTAATAGATATAAGACGTATGCAATTTTTTTTATATTGTTGAAACAATGGAAATCAAGTTTAAAAATATTGGGAAGACTTGCCTATGTTGTTTCCGTTAAGCGTCAATTATGGATCCTAGAGTAAATTTACAAGGTACTAAATATACTATTTCAAAATTTCTAATAATTTGAGTTACGGTAATCCATTAACTTACGGTAATTTAGAAAAACATTATGTGAAATGTACGAATTTTATGTCAAAAAAACCGGTAGGAATGTTAGAAGACCTCCTGCGCCAAATCCTTCTTCTTCTTCAAATAACCCTAATCCTAATGATTATTGGAGTTTCCTTATTTATAAGGGAAATCAAAATCCTAGTTCTTCTTCTTCTTCTTCTTCTTCTTCTTCTTCTTCTTCTTCTTCTTCTTCTTCGCTTTCCCGTGCTACAAATGTTGAAACTAATATTAGAGATATACCATTAGAGTTAGCTAGATATTTTGGTCACGATATGCTTAATTTGTTAGATGAAGAGGAGAGGAATAATTTTGATATACTTAGGTGGTGGAGACAAAACGAGCGCCAATACCCAATTGTTTCTATTATAGCACGTGATCTACTAACACCTCCGGTATCAACTGTAGCATCGAGTCTCGCTTTTAAATGCAATGGAAGGATTCTTAATGATTTGAGGTCAAGACTTAAACCCGATATATTAGAGAGTTTAATGTGTTTGAAAGATTGGGAGGATGCGGATCATCCAAGATAAAGTAAGCTTGATATTGGCGAAGAGATGGACGAATCGAATACGTAGTAAGTAAAATGTAAGTATATTTATTATTTTGTATAAATTCATTCTATTTTTATTCATTTTAACTTATAAGTTTTATATTTAACTTTACAAAAAATTGTACACGTAACAACTTGTTCGGTGTACAATTTTAACTCGCCCACGCTAATAGTAGCCATCCCAAGCTCGGAAAAAGGAGGAGGGTTTGAATTGAACATTTTTCTTCACTTATTATTTATTATTATTTTTTTTCAACTTCAAAAAAAAAAAAATTTCACGTGGGTCCGTGGACCGCCCGTGGATCGTGGACCACGGGCGGTCCGCACCACGCCTTTTTTCACTCGGCCCGTCTCTTCATGGGCCGAACTCACCGCTTCAAGGGTCGAGCCAGACCCGTCACCCACTGGACCGAGGCGGCCCTATCGATCCATTGCCATCCCTAGATAAGCAAATCGAAGTACTTGATAACATGATACTTTATAACCCACCTCCAAATAAAAACCTTACATTGTCCTCAATGTAAGAATAAAATAAAGTAAAGAATAGGAGGAAAAGAACATTTACTCCCGGAGAGAAGTGGAGAAGAGGGATCCGTTGGTGAATGACGTTGAATACCGTGGGCACCTCGGGATCGAGATGTACCTAATCGGTCCTAAAAATAGAAAACAACAAACAAAAACGTGGTTTTTTTTTTTTTTTAACGTTAATAACGAAAGTGTGATTTTAAGAATGATGGGTAGGATCACCCAAATCAATTTCTTCCTCCCCACGCGAGAGTGAAACTCCAAATACGGTTTTAATCTTTGGCCATTAACTTTAAAAATATCACCATTTTTGGGTTTTCAACCTCAATGACTCCATGGGGATAAACAGGTGTGAACAATAAAGGGCTCGACCATCTAGAACGTAACTTACCTAGAAATAAGTGCGGTGAGAATTATATAATAGCACTTTCGACTTTGTATTGAAAGATTTTCTGGCTATGTGCTTGTCATGAAAGACCTTTATTCTCTGCTTGTAGATCTTGGCATTCTCAAAAGCATCGTTTGGAATTTCTTCAAGTTCGGCTACCTGCAATCTCCTTTTTGACCCTGCTTCCTGCATATCAAAATTGAATTTCTTAATGGCCCAATAAGCCCGATGCTCTAACTCAACCGGAAGGTGACAAGCTTTCCCATACACCAATCTATAAGGGGACATTCCAATGGGTGTTTTAAACGCTGTCCTATAGGCCCACAATGCATCAGTGAGTCGTAGAGACCAATCTTTCCTATCAAGTCGAACTGTTTTCTCCAAAATATGTTTTATTTCTCGATTTGAGACCTCAACTTGACCACTAGTTTGTGGATGATATGGGGTGGCAACCTTATGTGTGATGGAGTATTTTGCTAGAAGGGTTTGAAAATATTTATTGCAAAAGTGCGATCCCCCATCACTGATAATGGCTCGTGGAGTGCCAAAGCGAGAGAAAATATTGCTTTTCAAAAATGCCACTTCGCTTTTGTGATCATTGGTCCTACAAGGAATTGCCTCGACTCACTTGGAAACATAATCGACACCAACTAATATGTAAAGATAGCCAAATGATGGAGGGAAAGGTCCCATGAAATCAATCCCCCAGACATCAAAGATCTCAACTATGAGAATAGGATTAAGCGGCATCATGTTTCTTTTTGAAATGCTTCCCATGCGTTGACACCTATCACATGAAGAACAAAAAACATGGGTGTCACAAAAAAGAGTAGGCCAGTAAAAACCACATTGCAAAATTTTGGAAGTAGTCTTTTTAGCACTGAAATGGCCTCCACAAGCGTGGTCATGACAGAATGATATAACACTGTGGAATTCACTCTCTGGGACACATCTCCTTATAATCTAATCAGCATAGTATTTAAACAAATAAGGATCATCCCAAAAGAAATTCCTCACTTCAGCTAGAAACTTAGTTTTATCTTGTTTAGTCCAATGTTCAGGGAGTTGACCTGTAACAAGATAATTAACTATGTCAAGCAAACCAAGGTACCACATCAATATTCATAAGTTGTTCATCTGGAAACAACTCGTTTAATGGGAGTTCTTCCTGCACAGATTCAAGCACAATACGAGATAAGTGGTCAGCTACAACATTTTCAGAACCTTTTTATCTCTAAATTCAATGTCAAATTCTTGCAAAAGCAAGATCCACCTAATCAATCTTGGTTTAGCATCTTTCTTAGTAAGAAGATATTTGAGGGCAGCGTGGTCAGAAAAAATAATTACTTTACACCCCACAAGATAAGATCGAAATTTATCTAATACAAATACAACTGCTAGCATTTCTTTCTCTGTAGTAGAATAATTCAATTGTGCATCATTAAGAGTTCTACTAGCATAGTAAATAATAGAAGGCAACCGATCTAATCTCTGTCCTAAAACTACTCCTATAGCATAATCAGATGCATCACACATGAGTTCAAAAGGCAAATTCCAATCAGGTGGTCGAATGACAGGTGCAGTGGTCAACACTTTCTTAAGTTGTTCAAAAGCTTCTAAGCACGATTCATTAAAGACAAAAGGTACATCCTTAACAAGTAAATTGCATAAGGGTCTAGAGATTTTACTAAAATCTTGAATGAAACGTCTATAAAAACCAGCATGCCCAAGGAATGATCTTACTTCTTTCACTAATTTTGGAGGTGGAAGATTGGAGATAAGATCAACTTTAGCCTTGTCAACTTCAATACCATTGCTAGAAATAATGTGGCCAAGAACAATACCTTGTTTCACCATGAAGTGACATTTTTTCCAATTTAGCACTAAATTCTTTTCTCACATCTCTACAAAACTAAGGTTAGATGGCGCAGAGACAATCATCAAACGAGTCACCATGTAAAGAAAAATCATCCATAAATACTTCAAGAAACCTCTCCACCATGTCAGAAAATATACTAAGCATGCATCTTTGAAAAGTGGCAGGTGCATTACACAATCCAAGTGGCATTCTTCTATATGCAAAGGTTCCAAAAGGGCAAGTGAAAGTGGTTTTCTCTTGATCTTCTGGAGCTATGGGAATTTGATTATAACCAGAATAACCATCTAAGAAACAATAATAATCATGCCCTGCTAGTCTATCAAGCATTTGATCAATGAATGGAAGTGGAAATGATCTTTTCTAGTGACTAAGTTTAATTTTCTATAGTCAATGCAAACACGCCATCTTCTAGTTACTCTAGTTGGAACCAATTCATTGTTTGCATTAGTAACTACTGTGATACCTGATTTTTTTGGGACAATATGCACAGGACTTACCCAGTTGCTATCGGAAATAGGATAGATAATTCCAGCATCTAACAACTTAAGTACTTCAGTTTTCACTACATCTTTCATGTTAGGATTCAACCTACGTTGCATCTCTCTAGTGGACCTAGAATTCTCCTCAAGATGAATATAATGCATACAATCTACAAGATTTATACCTATTATATCAGCAATGGTCCATCCTAGCGCCTCTTTATGTTCAGTTAAAACACCTAACAACTTACCTTTTTGTGCATCATCAAGGGCAGAAGAGATAATTACAGTAAAGTGTCGGCCTCTCCTAAAGAATGCATCTTGCAAAGTATCGTGCAATGCTTTAAGCTCTAATTTTGGTGGTTGTTGAATTGATGGGGTGTTCTTCTTCTCACTTATTGGAAGTGGCTCAATTTTCTGTCTCCACTTACTTGTATCCATGACAGGTGTTGACTCAAGCAAAGTATTTACATTATTTATAACACTATCAACATCAAAATCGAACCAAAATGAGTTAAATACATCATTAAAGCATCATCAAAATTAGTTGAATCAAAAGAGTCATCAACTAATGCTTCATAATATCAACATCTGCAACATCCTCATTATCATGTGGTTGCCTGTTGACATTGAAAACATTTAATTCAATTGTCATGTTGCCAAAAGATAGCTGCATGACTCCATTCCTGCAATTAATTACAGCATTAGATGTTGCTAGAAAAGGACGACCAAAAATCACGGGAATATGCTTGGTAGAGTCTCGTACAGCTTGAGTATCAAGTATAATAAAATCAACAGGAAAATAAAACTTATCAACCTGTATCAACACATCCTCAAAAATTCCACGAGGTACTTTCACAGATCTATCAGCAAGTTGTAAAATAACAGACGTTGGTTTTAACTCGCTTAGTCCAAGTTGCATGTACACGGAGTAAGGAAGGATATTGACACTAGCTCCTAAATCTAGCAATGCCTTCTCAATTTTATGGTTTCCTATGATGCATGAGATAGTAGGACAACCTGGGTCTTTAAATTTTGGAGGGGTATTGCTTTGAATTATAGAGCTAACCTGTTCAGTTAAAAATGCATTTTTGCGTACATGTAATTGTCTCTTTTTAGTACATAGGTCCTTCAAAAATTTAGCATAGGCAGGAACTTGCTTAATAGCATCAAGTAAAGGGATATTTATGCTTACCTGCTTGAAGATGTCCATCATGTCATTGATGGAATTACCTTGCTTTACCTTTGTTAGCCTTTGAGGAAATGGAGCTCTTGGAATGTAGGATGGCTCATTGTCTTCTTTGGGAGCTTCCTGGACTGAATCATCAGTTGAGGTATTACCTGGAGAAGCTAGTTGAGATGTGTTTTGCTTTGAAAGATCCACTTTGTTGTCAAACAGTTTGCCACATCTCAAAGTCATGATGGCTTTAGCTTCTTCATGTTGGTTGCTTGAATCGGTCCCAATATTGTGCACCCTTTAGGATTAGGAAATGGTCGACTAGGGAATTTACCTTTCTCAATAGTTGTTGCCACCGTTGTCTTGATGAAGTCAGTTGCCCCATCATGTTCTCCATATTAGAGATGGATTGTGCACATGAGTTACGGCTAGTGCGCACTTCCTTCTTGAACTCAATGATGGTGTGATTCGATGCTCTAATGTCTTGCTTGTGTAGCTTTTGTCAAGTTTTGAATTGCTTCCTTCCATGGTTTTGGTTGTGAAAATTTTGGTTGAACTATGCGGTAGGTTCTTGAGGGGCTTGACTGCTATACTATCTTGTTGAACACCCTGTGACCAAGAAAAATTGGGGTGGTCCCTCCATCCTGGGTTGTAGGTGTTTGAATAAGGATTGTAAAATTGTTTCCGCATCATGTTGAGGGCATTAGCTTGATCGATTACATGCTTCCGGCTCAGGGACTATTGGTCGTCGGTGAGGTCAATTCTGAGAAATGTCTTCTATCATGCATTTGATTTCATTGATTTCTGAGCTAGGTTCACTGCTGCGAATCTCATAAATCCCCCTCTTCTTTGGTTCAGTTCTAGAGGAGCGACTCCTCTGTTGTGAGTTGTCAGCTTGCTTTTGAAAGAAGCTCCGATCTCGTAGTATTCTTAGACATAAGCTATTCACCGCTTGTGGCCATCAACCATTCTTGAATATGCGATAGCAAGCCCTCCAAAAATATTGGCATAAATGCCATTTTTCATAGTCGTGATGTGGACATTTCATAAGAAGCCCGTTGAATCTCTTCCAAGTTTCATAGAATGGTTCCTCGTCTCTCGGCACAAACTATGAAATTTCCTGCGAATAGCATTAGTTTTGTGAACAGAAAAGTATTTATTAAAAATTTAGTAACCATTTGTTCCCAAGAAATAGTACTATTAGCGGTGTAACGTATTAAACCATGATCTAGATCTATCTTTCAAAGAAAATGGAAATAGACGAAGTTTAACATTATCAAGGAAACATTCTCATATTTAAATGTCTCACATACTGACATAAAAATCCGTGAGATGATTCTAAGGTCCTACACTATCTAAACCATAGAAGGATGGAAGACAGTCAAGCACACTCGGTTTAAGCTCGAAATTTCTAGCAGTTACCTGTGGGTATTGTATGCATGAGGTGCTCAAATTAGCTAATGGACTAAAATAGTCCCTAAAAGGTCTCTCCTCAATTTCATCACCCATAGCTACTATTGCTTCGGTTCCTTCAATTTTATCTAGATTAGTGGCTCGTTTTTTTTGGTGAAAAGTCCTTTCAATTTCACTATCTAGATGTTCTAGCTTAAGTTTTAGAGATCTACGACCAAACATGCACACAATGAAGATTTTTGATTTTTGAATTTTTTAAATAAAAAATAAAAACGAAAATAAAATAAATTAAACAAAATCCTAAATTACAACTAGTCAAGAATAAAATTAACTAAGATTAGATTAACCTTCGACCTTGAGTCCCGAATGGCGCCAAAAATTTGATGTCAAATTTTAATTAACTCAAAGTGTCACGAATCTATTGGAATATAGTTAAGTAGTAACAAGGTTCGATCCCACGAGAGACTGCTATGGAGAAAGTTTAATTTAATCCTAATTAACTATTATTCTAGGCTAGTTGAGTCGAAGAGATTTTTGTTGAAATAGTTTAACTAAAAACTAAAGAAATATGATAAAAGATGAATTGATAATTCAAGTTGTGTAAAATACCAAGGTTTGAATCCACCATTGTCTAACTTAGCAATTATCCAATTATTACTTAATTCCCAAAAACATACGACAACACGAAATCAATCTATTGTCGTCCCTAAAGATTTATCAATTAAGTCCAGAAGAAGAAAATCAAAAATAGGCTCCCCTTATGCTTCAAACATAAATTACTTAAGCATTTTTCGTATCAAGATCAATTGAAAGAAAACAAGGAATCAAAGAATCTCTAAGCATTCTATGTATCCCAATTCGAATAAAAGATAACGAAAAATCAAAAGCAATTAATAGAACATATTTAAGCATCAAGCATGGATTAATTAAATCAATATCTAACTATCAAAAATACATGATATTTAAGATGAAAGAAATTATATTTAATTAATCTAATCAAGAATGAACCATGAACGTTAAAGCTCTAAAAGGAATTAAACGAATAACGAAATAATCACTTAATTAAAACAAGGTTTCATCGTCTACCTTGGCTAAAGAAAATTTAGAAGAACATAATTAAACTATAAAGAAAAGAATTCATAAAACCCGGCATGGATCTTAGGAGAAGAAATCTTCGAAGAGGTCTTGATAGTTAAAGAGTTGTCTTCTCTCGTTCTCTTCCGTCTTCTCTTGATTCGGCTCCCAAAAATCCAACCCTTTGATATGAGAATAGAACTTATATTTATACTACCCTAGTTGTGCCCCAAAATATCCCAAAAGATTACAAAATTAAGTGGGCCAAACATTACCTAATGAAATTGGAACTAAAATAGGAAAGAAAATAAAAATAAAAAACGCAGACCAAAATTGGCTGGGTGATCACCAGTGGTGGTGTTTTAGGTTCTCGCTTCTGCCTCGGTTCTTTGGGCGCTCGCCCGGCGATTAAGCGATCGCCTGACTTGTTACTTTTCCAATCTTGCACTTTGGTCCTTTTTGTTTCAACATCAGTATATTCGGTCCTTCAACTTGGTCTTGGTCATTTCAGTCCTCCAACTTTTCATAACATCTCATTTGGTCCTTCAACTTTATATCATCTCCGTTTGGTCCCTCAACTTTGGGTTGAGTGCAATTGAGTCCTCGAACTTATGAGATATCTTCTAATTTATTGCTCTTTTCACCCAATCTTCTCCAATTGTTCACATACGCGTCCAAAACTGAAATAGAACAATAATAAACTAGATTAAGTAGAAAAACAACTATATGACGACATAAATGATTAATTCAAAGGCCAAAATTAGTGCATAAAATGCACTTATCAATGTGCATATGGAAATACTACTCCAATGGAAAGTTCAAGCCAAGTGACATAAGCAAGCAATCTTCTCCATGAGAAGTCGTTATAAAATGCACGATATTCGCACACTTACCCATAGAAAATTTAGACATACTAAATTGGGACACAAAAGAAACAACATAGTAAATAGGAAATCAAATGGAAGAAAAATAGATTGTACTCTTCCTCGGATATGATGTGTGTAATGGAATTCCAATTTATTGTATTTATGAATCCTCCTTTGTCTAAACTTGCTCAGAATGAACAATTGGCTATGACGAAGAGCACTTTGTCACAACAATGGTGATTAAGTTAAATACCTGCCATATCTTATCCTAATTCTCCTTCCTATCATCTTCAATAATAAAGACAAAAATAACTATTGCAACAATAACTATTTGGTTCATCTACTTAGTTACTTCAAAATTCTACTTGGTTGAGCCCACAAAAGTTGTTCCAAATGGTACAGCAACAACAAAAAATGGGATATCCAATGGCGCAGCAGTGGCAACAGCAGTGCATCAACCACTATAGCAATCACAACAGCTTTCGTACCAGAGGCAGTAGTCGTCTCCAAGAAATGTGACCCCCAGAAGCCAAAAATCTTTAAGTTTGACTAGATCTTGATATGGAAAAACTACTCCAAGGAGAAGTTCAAGTTGTTAAGCTGTAGAGTCTAATTTTTTGCGCTACGCAGAGCTGAGCATGGATCGACCTTCGTTAGATTGCCTTAGAATTTCATTATTACTAAGGAACCTTCATTAGGTTGCCTCAGAATTTTATTGTTACTATAGGACTAATTTGTTGTAAAGAATAATTATCATTCATTATATTAGTCTCACATTTAGGCGAACTTGTATAAATCCTTGTGTTCTTAATTTTTCGCATTTTATTTATTGCTCTAATCCTAACACAAGCCAAGTGATAAAAGCAAGCAATCAACTTCATGGAAAGTCATGACACAATGCACGATATTAACACACATATCCACTGCAAATTTAGATTTAAAAATTGGACATCGTAGAAACTTGATTTCAAATAACATTGTAAATAAGATTTCAAATGGAAGGAAATAGATTGTGTTATTGTTTGGATTATGATCTATAATAGAATTCCAGTTTATTGTATTTATGAATCCTCAATTGTCAAAACTGAACACATGGCCACGATAAAGAATACTTTGTCGCAATAACTGTGATTAAATTAACTGCCCACAATATCTTCTCCTATGTGACCTTCATATTATCTTCAAAAAAAAATGCAGCAATAATTTGCAACAGCAACTATCTTCATATTTTTATTCGCATCAAAATTCTATGGGATTGAACGCACAATAAATGGGCCAAATGGTACAGTAGTAGCAGCAACAAATGGGTCATTCACAGCTGAATCAACCGTAGGAGCAACAGCATAACAGCAGCCACTATAGCAGTCACAACAGCTTTTGTACCTGCAACAGCAGTCCCCAAGAATGGTTGCCCTCGGAGGCCAGAAATCTTTAAGTTTGACTGGATCTTCATATGGAAATACTACTCCGAGAGGAAGTTCAAGCCAAGTGACAAAAACAAGCAATCAACTCCATGGAAATTAATCGCACAATGCACGGCATTTGCACACTTACCCCATTGAAAATTTAGACTTAAATAATTGGAACATTGTAGAAACAACATTGTAAATAGGATTTCAAACAGAATGTAACTAGATTGTGTTCTTCCTTGGACTATGATCTGTAATGAAATTTCAACTTATTGTATTCATGAATCTTCAATTGTCAAAACTTGCTACGAAAGAACACCGGCTATGATAAATAACACTTTGTCGCAACAACGGTGATTAAATTTAATGCCGGCCATATCTTCTCCTAAATGTCCTTCATATTGTCTTCAATGACAAAGACAACAATAACTATTGCAACAGCAACTAGCTTCATCTTTTTACTTGCATCAAAATTCTAAGGAATTGAACACACAACAAATGGGCCATTCACAGGTGAATCAACAAGAGCAGCAACAGCATAACAATAGCCACTCTAGCAGTCACAAAAGCTTTTGTACCTGCAAGAGCAGCCCCAATAATAGTGGCCCCCAGAGGTCAGAAATCTTTTAGTTTGACTGCATCGACACACTGAAATACTACTCCAAGGGAAAGTTCAAGCCAAGCAACATAAGCAAGCAATCAACTCTTTGGAAAGTCTTCATACAATGCATGATATTTGCCTACTTACCTGTTACAAATTTAGACTTTATATTCGGACACAATAGAAACAACATTGTAAATTGGATATCAAATGGAAGGCAACTATATTGAGCTATTTCTTGGATATGATCTGTAATGGAATTCAATTTATTGTATTTATGAATTCTCAGTATGAACAATCGGCTCAGAACAACCGGCTATGATAAAGAACACTTTGTCGCAACATTGGTGATTAAATTAAATGCATGCCATGTCTTCTCCTAATTTTCGTTCATATTGTATTCAACAATAAAGGCAGCAATAACTATTACAACCACAACTAGTTTCGTCTACTCAGTTGCATCAAAATTCTAAGGAATTGAACCTATAACAGTTGCTCCAAATATTACAGCAACAACAACAAATGGGCCATTTAAAGGTGAATCAATAGCAGCAGACAAAAAATGTTGCAAGTTTGCTTATGCAACGAGAGACTGATAGTTGTCGCAGAATACATTCTATGGCGCTTATAGCGCAACAATGCCCGCAACAAACAGCTTGTTGTCGCTAAATTAATTTTGCAACAAAATCTCAATTTATACGACAACATTTTTTTGTGGCAAAATGGGTATTTTTTTTTTTTTTTATAGTGAATTATAAGCAATATATCAACTACAAAATTTATTGATTACCTTACATGATTAATGGTTATCCTTTCTTGCCTCAGAGTTATGCATACATTTCTTGTTCTTTCTAACAAACACTCGTTGGTAAAAGTAGGTACCATCAATCTTTGTCTGTAGCGTTCCCTCAGTATAAAAATAGTGTTTCTATATATCAGCAGATTACCTTCGGTCTGCGGCTGCTGTTGCTTCTGGATATGGCGCCTTTGGAAGTACAACCACGATGCCTGAATATTTCTTTATGAATCCGCCTGCTTCCCCTTTTGGGACGAACTTGAGTTACAATAATGTTTTTGAGTTGCCATTTGATCTTTCTTTAGCAGGAATCATAATTTTACCAAATATCTTTACAAATTAAACTATAAAGTGCCATGGCACGTTAGAGTTGTATGCGTGCAACAATTGTGCCCATCACAAGCTAGCTGTTACTTTATCCTTTTATTTTTAAGCATTTTTTCCCATCGAGATCTTGTTTGTTCATCATCAGGCCTCTTAACGTCAGAGTTATAATATAGGTGATATTATAAGGAATTTAATATTCATGAGAAATGCATTTTTTCATGTGCAACCAGTAGTCCGCTAAACTAAAGAAAAGATAATCTAAAATGATTTTGTAAATTTATGAAATGCTATAGTTTGTTGCCGTTGCCATGTCAGATGTGTGCAACAATCGTGCTACTTTATCCTTTTACTTTTTAGGTCTATTTTCATATCTAATATGGATTCATTCAACCATGTTTAATGTTTTTCTCGTTCGGAAAATCATATTACAGCCAATTTTAAGAGACAAATCAATTTAAGACAAGATCTTCCGAGATGGGTTTCCCGGGACAATACGAGTCGTGATATGGCCTGGCAAAATTTTTGCAGGCCATTGAGTGATGATAAGTTGCTATATCTTCCGTCGAGACTTTCTGAATCGGATGTGACTACACGGTATCTGGAATGGTGAAGGAAAACAGTCATCTGTCTGGCTAATGACTTCAAAGGTGTGGTGAAATGACGAAGAAGTTCACGATTACCTTATAATCGGTCGAAGCAACTGAAAACAGGTAATTCTCCTTTGGCAATGTTGCAACCTGGCAAATTCAAGTGCAATGAGGGATCGCTCGTAAAGTGAAGCCTTTGCCGCCTGCTTTATTTCAAAGTGTTTCGCCTATGATTGGAGGGTTCACATCGGCCACATGGCTGCAGCCAGCGGTAGAACTAGAAGAGGATACAGAACGACATAATTCAAGCTATGACGGCATTCCAATTTATTGTATCCATGAATCCCAATTGTCCCGACTGGCCCAGAATGAACAACCGGCCATGACAAAGAACACTTAGTGGCAACAACAGTGAATAAATCAAATGCCTACCATATCTTCTCCAAATTCTCAAGTCTTCAACAACAAATGCAGCAATAACTATTGTAACATCAACTAGCTCCATCTTTTCAGTTGCATCAAAATTCTATAGGATTGAACTCATAACACTCGTTCCAAATGGCAAAGCAGCAACAATAAATGGGCCATTCACAGGTGAATCAACATCAGCAGCAAAAACAACAACTACAGATCAGCAGCCACTATATCAGTCACAACAGCTTTTACACCAGAAACAATCCCCAAGAATTGTGGCCCCTAGAGGCCAGAAATCTTTAGGTTTGACTGGATATGCATACTGAAACACTGCTCCAAGGGGGAGTTAAAGCTTGTGACATAAGAAAGCAATCAACTCCTTGGAAATTCGTCATACAATGCACAATATTCGCACTGTTACCCATTATAAAATTAGAACAAAATTGGTACAAAATAGAAACAACATTGTAAATAAGAGTTCAAAACTCTGGATATGATGTGTAATGCAATTCCAATTTATTGTATTGTCTAGACTGGGTCAAAATGAACAACCGGCTATGATAAAGAACACATTGTTGCAACAACGGTGACTAAATTGACTAAATTAAATGCCTTCCATATTCTAATTCTTGTTCATACCATCTTCAATAACTATTGCAACAACAAATAGCTTCATCTCCTCAGCTGCATCAAAATTATACGGGATTGAACCTTCAAAAGTTATTCCGAATGGTACAGCAGCAGCAACAAATGGGCCACCTGTGCATCAGCGACCGTAAGAGAAGAGCAGCAGCCGCTATAGCAGTCACCACAGCTTTTCCAGCAGCAGTAGCAGCAATCCCCATGAACTGTTGCTCCTGGAGGCCAGAAATTTTTAAGTTTGACCGGATGTGTTGGTTTGTAGGCTAATTTGTTGCACTACGTGATAAGTGTGATTTTACACTTATTTAGGCCATCAAAATTAGACAATTGTAAGTACTCTTCTTAGTGATTTTTACTTAATTATCGTCTATTTAATTGTTTTAGGTCAAAACCCGAGATCGGATGGAATTGAAGAAAAACAAAGCAAAATAGGCTAAAAGGGATTGAAGGCGTACGAAAATGGAGAAGTGGGGATCAACTTGCAAACATCCAAAAGTTTAAGGACTTGGATTGCAAATAAAAGAGGACTAAATTGAAATGAAAGAAGAAATTAGAGGACTAAAAAGGATAAAATCAAAAGTTGAAGGATCTTGGATGCAAATAAGAGGAAAAAAAGAACAAATTATGAAGAAATATGAAGTGGGGACCAAATTAAATACATATCAAATTTTGGAGGACTAAAGCTGCAATTTAGGGATTGAACCATAATTTGGAAACATTATTCATTCATCATGGTCAACCCGCTGACTTGCAAACTGATGATCGACCATGACAATCTGTGAATGCGTGTCTGGAGGTTTTGGACTATTTTTACTCCAATCGGGGTTTTTTTCGTTTTTCACGTATATAAGTTTCAATTTTAGTAAAACATTATATAAAGACATGACCTAGGTCAAAATAAAGCAAGTTGAATTCTTGGGCGAACACAAGAGAAGGCGGAGAAAAGAAACGACCAAGATCAAGAAGATTGGAGCGGAAAACAAAGATTTCTTGGTGCAAGATACTCAACTTTTTCTCCTCTTTTATTCAAGATCCGGAATGTATTCGAAATTCTTCATCTTGTCTTTATCCCGAATCATGAGTAGCTAAAATTTATTGTTTGGATGAGCGATGTAGCCTAGTTTTAATTCTTTAATTTGAATCTCAAGTTTTGACTTATAAATTGTTTAAGTATTTGATTTTACTTACGGTCTTAATCTTTAGAATAATCGCCATTATTTCATTGTTCTCGTGGATTGTAATGAACCGAGAAGCAAATTATTAATCTGAGACCACGTAGTAAAATCCGGCAATTGGATAAAAGGTAGAGATACACTTTTATTATTGTTGCGGTCTTAATTGAATTCCTAGGAGAATTAATGCATCTAATTAAAGATCATTCATTTAAGTTGACTTAATTAGATAGGACTAATTTGAACTCGAGAGAGGTAAATTAGGTTAAATTAAGTGAATTAATCGAATACAACTTTAGGAAACAAATCTTGAGAAAAGGAATTAGAGATGACAACTAGGTGAAATCGTTTGTCCAAACGCTTTAACTATCATTCTTTTCTAGATTGTTAACTTTTGCTTTCAATTAAGTTATTGCATTGTTTTTCTCGTTTCGCAAATTCTAAAGTTTTAGGTTAAAATATCTCAAACTAATTCATTTCATACTATCTCTTACAGGTTAATCAATAAAGATTAATTGAACTCATATATAAATAAGATAGTCTTCGTGGGAACGATAATCCGGACTCAATAAGTCCACTTTATTACTTTTGTGCGATATTGTACACTTGCAATCACAATATTTTCACAACAAGTTTTTGGCGCCGTTGTCGGGGACTATTCTTATTTAATATTAGTTGAGATTAATCGTTAGTGTTAGTTTTATTTTATTTATTTATTTATTTTAATATTATTATTGATTTCTTGTATTATTGTTATTATTACTATTTTCTTTTTCTTTTTTGTCTATTTCTTTCAAATGACAGATGCTATTACTGCACAACTTGCTACATTGACAAAGCAGATGGAGCTCTTTGTCAGAATACAGACGCAAAGAATGAATGACATTCAAGCAACCATCATGTGCGAAAATTGTGGGGCTAACCACTCAACATCAAATTGTCTCATTATTGGCCTCTCAAGAACGGATCAATTTTAATGCTATATAATACACATCATCGGCAGTATAATCCAAATGATTGTCCAAAATTTTGAAATTGATGATGGCAACATGAATTTTGGAGATTTCATTGCAATGCACCAAGCTAATACAAAGTGAGATATGATGAAACTTCGAAATTGATGACGATGACTTGATCTTGGGAGATATATGGAAACTATCGGTCCCACAAAATTTTTGTCCCTACTCTTACACGTTCTCAAGTGAAGTTGAAGCCAACCAATTAGAACACATGCCAAGCATTACAACGAAAGGAGTGAAGAGCAACTCTTCGAGATTTTGGATAATAGACATGTCATCCAACCCGATGAAACACCAGCTAAAGAAGAAGAGTATGTGGAAAAAGAGAAGTTGATCCTAAATGAGCAAAATAAAAAAGTGACATTTAATGATGTTTCACTTATCAAGCAATTCTCCGACTCCCGTATTTATTCTAAAATTGATTTTGTGATCAAGGCAGATGAGGAAGTTGAGGTTTTCGTAGTGGTGTTTGAACAAGGTGCTAAACTACAATTATATTTATCTGAGAAGCACAAGTTAAATTTTTAGAGGATAAACGAAAATTGGTGCAAAGTCAATAGATGCAAGTAAAGCAGGTCATCCAAAACACTATTTAAAATTGCCGTAGCAGCAACGCATAATAAGTCGAGCTCTAGACTATAAATTGAGCGCTTAATGGGAGGCAACCCATTTTTCTATCCCTTATATATTTATTGCATTGCATGTAGAATTTTAGGACTGCATTAAGGAAGTAGAGCACGTTTCCCATTTTTTTTAGTGATTAAGTATATTTAATCATTAGTGTTTTTCATATTTCAGGTTGCACATCGTCATTCCAATCTAATGCGTCTTGATGAGCTAAAAGTCCGATTGTTATCTCCACACCTTTTGATTCGGGTTGTCTCTTTCCTTATTTCTTATTTACTTTACTTTCTTCTGTCACATTGAGGACAATGTGAACTTTAAGCTTGGGGTGACTTTAATGACTTTCATTATTTTTGTGTGCTAAAAAAAGAAAAAAAATTGTTATGTGTGTGTGTATGTTGAATAGCCTTGCCGGCTTATGATGATATTATTTGAAACTGTTAGCAATTCATGAATTATGACTAGGTTATGCTACTTAAGCTGTTTTTTTTATAGACTATACTTATCCATGTAAGAGATGATTAAGTGTGAGTAAAATAGTCATGATTGTCACTACGCTAGGTTGGCATATTGAATAGAATACGATGAAAGAATTGTGAAAGTAAGTTGTGAAAATCAAAACCACCAATTGACAACTCAATTACCTAACCAGTTGAGAGAATAGTTTGGGGGTGGTTAAACCAATGCGAAAGTCGTTTAGATATGTGTTGATTCCGTGCTTGAGTAATATATGTGTGGAGTGTATTTTGGCTACCAAGTGGAATCTAGGTATTAACCGAATGCTAGGAATCTAATCCACAACTTATTAATCTTGCAAAATAAAATAAAAAATGAAAGTCATTGCACTTGCATTATCTTATACCTCTCTTACGTAGCCTAGTTGACTCGAGTGATAAAGCCCGTTGGAGTTCTCAAAACTCGGTGCCCTAAAGTCTATCAGACCTGGGAGCTATCAGTCTAAAGCTCGTTACAAAGGTCATCTAGAAAGCTTAAAGGAGTGAGGTCTTACACATAAGATATATATATATAAAAGCAAAAGTAAGATTGAGCATTTGTACGCATAACTTGGGGATTTAGATGACTAGTGGGTTTGACTTATCTAGTGGAAGCTTGATGGCCAAAGCATTCAATTAAAAGGAGAATCGTCACAGATCTAGATAGCAACTGTATTGGCTAGACCTAACCAAATTTTGAGTGGTAAAAGAATAAGTGTTTTGAAGGCAACTTTAGAGTTAACACCCGGGTGAGAGAATAAATATCAATATGGGAGTGTGTATTTTTACGAGAGAGAAAGGAAACATTTGACCATTGGGGGACGGAATATTACCAACATAAAAGCTTAAGTTGATTGGATTGACTATGCGCACACACATATATCAATCGAGCATTGGATAAGTAAAAATTAATTTTGGTAGCATAATTTAGAAGTTTTTTTATGAATTGATTGAGTTGTTTCAAAAACATGAGGTAAATACGGCAAGTTATCTACTACAGTAAAATTTAATATTATTTGTTTGATTGTTTAAGCAATTAGTCATGTTCAAGGACGAACAAATGTTCAAGTTTGGAGGTTTTTGATAAGTGTGATTTTACACTTATTTAGCCATCAAAATTAGACAATTGTAAGTACTCTTAAGTGATTTTTTACTTAATTATGTGTCTATTTAATTATTTTAGGTCAAAACCCTGAGATCGGATGGAATTGAAGAAAAACAAAGCAAAATAGGCGAAAAGAGACTGAAGGCGTACGAAAATGGAGAAGTGGGGATCAACTTGCAAACATTCAAAAGTTGAAGAACTTGGATTGCAAATAAAAGAGGACTAAATTGAAATGAAAGAAGAAATTAGAGGACTAAAAAGGACAAAATCAAAAGTTGAAGGATCTTGGATGCAAATAAGAGAAAAAAAGAACAAATTATGAAGAAATATGAAGTGGGGACCAAATTAAATACATATCAAATCTTGGAGGACTAAAGCTGCAATTTAGGGATTGAACCATAATTTGGAAACATTATTCCTGTTTACCGTGGTCAACCAACTCATGGTTTGCAAACCATGATTGATCATGCAATCTTGTGATCTAGCAGCGTTTGGAGGTTTTTGGATTATTTTTACTTCAATCGTGGGTTTTTTTCATCTTTTCACGTACATAAGTTTCAATTTTAGTAAAACACTATATAAAGACATGACCTAGGTCAAAATAAAGCAAGTTGAATTCTTGGACGAACACAAGAGAAGACGGAGAAAAGAACGACCAAGATCAAGAAGATTGGAGCGGGAAAATAAAGATTTCTTGGTGTAAGATACTCAACTTTTTCTCCTCTTTTATTCAAGATCCGGTTATGTATTCGAAATTCTTCATCTTGTCTTTATCCCGAATCATGAGTTGCTAAAATTCATTGTTTGGATGAACGATGTAGCCTAGTTTTAATTCTTTAATTTCGAATCTCAAATTTTGACTTATAAATTGTTTAAGTATTTGATTTTACTTACGCTCTTAATGCTTGGAATAATCGGCCATTATTTCATTGTTCTCGTGGATTGTAATGAACCGAGAAGCAAATTATTAATCTAGACCACGTAGTAAAATCCGGCAATTGGATAAAGGTAGAGATACACTTTTATTATTGTTGCGGTCTTAATTGAATTCTAGGAGAATTAATGCATTTGATTAAGGACCATTCTGATTGCCTAAGTTGACTTAATTAGATAGGACTAATTTGAACTCGAGAGAGGTAAATTAGGTTAAATTAAATGAATTCGACCGAATACAACTTTAGGAAACAAATCTTGAGAGGAGGAATTAGAGATGACAACTAGGTGAAATCGTTTGTCCAAACGCTTTAACTATCATTCTTTTCTAAATTGTTAACTTTTGCTTTCAATTAAGTTATTGGATTGTTTTTCTCGTTTGAAAATTCTAAAGTTTTAGGTTAAAATATCTCAAACCAATTCATTTCATACTATCTCTTACAGGTTAATCAATAAAGATTAATTGAACTCATATATAAATAAGATAGTCTTCGTGGGAACGATAATCCGGACTCAATAAGTCCACTTTATTACTTTTGTGCGATATTGTACACTTGCAATCACAATATTTTCACAACCCTACGTGGAGCTAATAGCGGATCAAGAAGTGTTCTTATATTTCGCACTTTATTTATTGCTCTAATCCTAACAGGATGTGCATTCAGAGATACTACTTCATGGAGAAGTTCAAGTCAAGGGACATAATCAAGCAATCAACTCCTTGGAAAGTCATCATAAAATGCACGATATTCGCAAAATTTATTCTTAAAAAATTGGGACTTAATAGAAACAACATTGTGAAGAGGATTTCAAATGGAAGGAAATTAGATTGTGTTCTTCCTTGGATATGATCTGTAATGGAATTCCAATTTATTGTACTATGTTTTTCGAACAGTTACGTTACTCATCCAACTTCCTCATGTGTCCAACGCCATCTTGCTATTTGGCTTCACTACCCGTTTTGGAGGCCTCCATTTTGAAAACTAGTAGCTACTTTCAGCTGTCTCCCGGTAGAGATTTCTGCATACAAGTATATAGAGGGTGGGAGGAAAAAAATATGTATTAATGCATTGCTAAAGAGAACTGATTTTGCCAATTTCTTTTAGATTGACTAAACTGAACCTTGCATCCATTTAGGCCATAACATATCACTTTCAATGGAGAAATAAATTTCTGTTAATTACTCCCTCACTCTCATCCACGTGTTAATGTACATTTAGTGCAGAATGACTCCATAATTTACTTAGCACATTTAGTTACTGAACGTGCTTACAATCACAATACTTCAAGGTTCAAATTATATCTCCACCATCAAAACACCGACATTAGAAGGTCGAGAATGAGAACATTGATATCCGCTTTGGGACAGTTAAGTATTGCGTGCACATTATGTGCAGCATGACACGAACCCCATGAGAGTTTATTCAGTTTTGTTAATTTACATTTCATTTCTAAAACCATTTAATTAAAGAAATCAGTTCTTGATACTGTTCACTCTCACAACTAATAAAGAAGATATAGAGAAATTCAAAGTTACAGATCAAGTATACGAAGAAGTTTCAGTTCTATGTGCTTGTTCGATCGATAAAGTTCTTTTGTAGATTATAAGGAGTGTGTCCTACGGTACAAATGACCCAAGTTAAAACTTTTCAAAATTACCTGGCCAATTCAGATGAGAGAGTTGAGGTTGTTGCAAATAGGCCCTAGGTTTAGGGGTGGCAACGGGGCGGAGCAGCCTTCTGTGTCCCCATCCCTCCGGGGATTTTCCCACCACGATCCCCGCTTAAAGCGGGGCGGGGCCCCCATTTATTTTTCCATTTAATTTTTAATTTAAATTATATATTTTAAAAATTAAATTAAATTCTTAAAATTAATAAACACTTGAATTATGAACACATTAACAAAATTTAACAAAAATTACATTATTTATGGATTTTCTTTTCCAATATGAAGGATAGTTTTTTATGTGGGACAAAATGAAATATCTTAGTAACGTTTCAACATTTAAACAATAAGCGTGGAAGGAATCCCACATCGGATTTTTAAATAAGTGTTATTAGAATCTTATTTACTGAGTAGAATACCATGTAGTAGGATACCATATATATATATATTCTTATTCTAGGTAGAACTCTTTTTCTTATATTCCTTTTCCTTATTAGGTTCATATTAGTCTATATATATATATATATATATATATATATATATATATATATATATATATATATATATATATCTTGTAACTCCATTCATTATACATTACATCAATATACATAGAGAATTATTTCTCTACATATATTTTCTCTCATATTTTATATGGTATCATAGCGATGATTACGAGCAACGATGTCAGTACAAACATCATAGAAGCGACGATTGCCCAATCGAATCCTATGGTTCTACAGCAATCCGATCATCTCGGCTTAATCCTCGTTTCTAAACCACTTGATGGAAACAATTATGGACAATGGAGTAGATCTATGAGAATTGCTCTAATTGCCAAGAATAAGATTGGCTTCATTGATGGAAAGATCGAAACACCAGAAGCAGAAGATGAGAAGCATTCCACATGGGATCGAAGTAATCATATGGTGCTGTCCTGGATACTTCATTCGGTACATCCAGATATTGCTGAAAGTATCATATACTCCGAATCTTCCACAGAGGTATGGAACGACCTACGAGATCGATTTTCTCAAGGCAATGATGCGCGAATATATTAGATTCGCCAAGAGATTGCTGAGCATCGACAAGGAAATCAATCGGTGTCAACCTATTATACCAAATTAAAGGGACTATGGGATGAATTGGGTTCTTATCACAACCCAATTGGATGCACTTGTGAAATCTTAAAGCACCGGGTTGAAAGGGATGAGAAGGAGAAAGTCATGCAATTCCTGATGGGGTTGAATGATTCTTATTCTACAGTTCGTGGAAACATACTAATGATGAGCCCCCTTCCAGATACTAGAAAAGTCCACGCTATTTTAATGCAACATGAAAGGCAAGTTGAGGTTACAATAGATCGTGAAGGACAACATTCAATCAATTGGGAGAAGTCGAGCAATTGGGGTGACTTAAGGGAAAGATAACAATCGGTCGAACCGGGTCGACCATTTCATCCGATCGATCGACCGCTTCGGACGAATTTTGGCGAAAAACGATGCACCCTACCGTGGGATGATTGGCTTCATCATTGATACCGCTATTTCATCCATGGCTTCCCTCCGGGCACAAGTTTCATGGGAAGGACGTGAGGCCACGAAACAAACGCTTCACAAATACTACTACCACTTCTACACTTGACCCAAAGGAAGGCAAAACGCTTATAACCAAGGAATATGAATGGATCATGACACTTCTAAACAACAAGTCGGGTAATGACAAGCGCTTATGTTAACACCTCGGTATCAATCTCTACTACCCCTTTGAGTAATTCATGGATTATTGATAGCGGGGGCACCACCATGTGACGGGATGGTATTCTTGAGAATAAATTCATGCCAAAACACAAACTCTGCAGAACTACCGAATGGGGTCATGCTCCTATTAAATCCATCGGTGCAGTTAAATTTGAAAATAATATGATTGTTGATGATGTGCTTTATGTTCCCAATTTCAAAGTTAATCTATTATCTATCAGTAAACTTACTCAAGGGTTAGTTTGCTATGTGATATTTTTCCCTGATTTTTGTGTCATGAAGGATTTGACGACAAAGAAGACGATTGGCTTAGGAAGGCAGAGTAACGCCTATATTATCTTTCGCAAAAACCACAAATACATCATACTACTAGTGGATGAACCAACTTATGGCATAGACGTCTTGGATACCCTTGACTTCACCTCTTCAATTCTTAGCACAAAGTACCTTAGATATTAGTTTTGATTCTCAAGATATTTGTGATGTTTGTCATTTGACAAAACAATCTAGACTCCCTTTTAAAGTTAGTCAAATTTCTAGCAATAAACCTTTTGATTTGATTCATTGTGATATTTGGGGACCTCATAGGATTTATTCTTATTCGGTGCTAGATATTTCCTTACAATTGTTGATGACTTTTCTCTTTATACTTGGGTACAACTCATGCGTCACCAATCTGAAACTCAAAGCATAATTAAAAATTTCTTTGCTTGGATTAAAACTCAAAACAACCTGACTATAAAAATCCTTAGGTCTAACAATGGCCAATACTTCTTATCCTTGCAAACATCTTTAGATGAAAAATGGTACAATTTTCCATAGATCATGCCCTTATACCCCTCAACAAAACGGAGTGGTCAAGAGAAAACACCGACACCTCCTAAATGTGGCTCGTGCCATTAGATTTCAAGCCAATCTTCCATTAAAATTTTGGGGTAACATATCAAAACAACTTGTTACCTCATCAACCGGATACCTTCGCCATTGCTCTCACACAAAACACAATATGAAAGATTACACAAGACACCACCACCTTATTCCCATTTACGTGTCTATGGTTGCCTATATTTTGCCACCAACCTCAAACCCAGCCATAAAATTGACACACGAGCCAAACGGTGTGTGTTTCTTAGATATTCTTCAGGACAAAAAGCATACACTTTATATGACCTAACCGATAAAAAGCTAATAGTATCCCGAGATGTCATGTTCCATGAAAATATATTTCCATACACTTCCCAACAACATGATGAAACCAACTCCATCCCATTGCCACAATCTATGCCTCTAGATGTTGAAACACCACATTTCACAAACCCTGAGGACCAACACATAGTAGAAACGTGCCTGAAGATCCCGAACCATCATCCGTTCCAGACGGTCGACCGGTTCACTCATCTGTTTCAACAAAGAGCTTAAACGGTCGAACCGTCTTCACCTACCGGTCGACCGGTTGGGCAGTGTCCAACCACCACTGATCTACCTAACTCTTCTCACCCTCTAGATGACCAACTTAGACGATCTACAAGATCAATTCAAATCCCATTTCACCTGAAAGATTACTATATCAATCATATTCTGCCTACTCAAGTCGGGTCTCTTCCAGTCAAATCCAGCACTCGACATCCTATATCAAGGTTTGTATCATATAGTAACCTTTCTTCTATTTATCGTGATTTTACATATAATATTTCTCGTATCATTGAGCCAGCTACATATGAGGCAACATGTCAGGATCCCAAATGGGCTGCTATGAATGATGAAATTCGTGCCTTGGAAGAAAACAATACTTGGTCACTTGTACCGCTTCCTCCGAGTTCTCATCCTATTGGTTGTAAGTGGGTGTTCAAAATTAAATTTCATTCTGACGGTACAGTTGAAGGATACAAAGCACGGTTAGTGGCGAAGGAGTTTACACAACGAGAAGGGATTGATTATAATAAAACTTTCGCTCCAGTTGCAAAGTTAACTACAGTCAGATGCTTACTTGCTATCGCCTCTATTCGTGACTAGACACTTCATCAGATGGATGTACACAATTCTTTTCTTCATGGTGATCTTGATGAAGAAGTCTATATGACTCCCCCTCCTGGATTTCGTCGACAGGGGGAGACACTAGTTGTATGTCGACTTCATAAATCTTTATATGGATTGAAACAGATATCTCGTTCTTGGTTTCAAAAATTTGTATCTGCTATTATTCAGTTTGGGTTCAAACAGTCACATGCAAATTACTCACTCTTTACAAAGGTTAATGGTAATTCATTTACGGCAGTTCTATTATATGTGGATGATATGATTGTCACAGAAAACAATAGAGAAGCAATCTCTACTACAAAAATATTCCTTGCATCTCAATTCAAGTTGAAGGACCTTGGCACATTAAAATACTTTCTTGGAATAGAAATTGCTCGCTCAAGATCAGGGATTTCAATAAACCAAAAGAAGTATTATCTTGACATTCTTCAAGAAGCCGGATTACTTGGATCAAAACCTCCAAAGATTTTCCGTAGAGCGATTATTGAAATTTAATTTGACCGATAGAAAGTTATTGAAAGATCCCACATACTATCGACGGTTGGTAGGAAAGCTCATTTATCTCACTATTACCGCACCGAGAGATCTCATATTCATCAATACACTCGATCCGGTTTATGCAGACACCTAGACAACCTCATCTTGATGCGATTCACCGATTGCTTGATACTTGAAAGGGCACCGGATTTGAGGATTATATTTCCCATCAAGTGGAAAATTGCAACTAGCAGGATTTTGTGATGCAGATTGGGCGGAGATATTACTACCACGACGGTCGATTCCATGGGATATTGTGTATTTTTGGAAAGGCACTTATATCATGGAAAAGCAAGAAACAAACGATCGTGTCCAAATCTTCATTGAAGTTTAGTATAGGGCAATGTCTTCCATTACATGTGAGCTTATATGGTTGAGACAATTGCTGACAGACTTATGTGTAGATCATCCACAAGAAGCAATATTATATTGTGATAATCAAGCAGCAATGCATATTGCCGCTAATCCAGTATATCATGAAATAACAAAACACATTGAAATAGATTGTCATATTGTTCGTGAACGAATTGATAAGGGAGAGATCAAGACTGCCTATGTTCCAAGCAACAACCAGATTGCAGATTTATTTACTAAAGCATTGGGCAAGGAGGCATTTCACAATTTCACTCACAAGTTGGACACTTTTGACATACATGCTCCAACTTGAGGGGGAGTATTAGAATCCTATTTACAGTAGAATACCATGTAGTAGGATACCATAAATGTAATATTCCTATTCTAGGTAGAACTCTTTTTCTTATATTCCTTTTCCTTATTAAGTTCCTATTAGTTTATATATATATATATATATATATATATATATATATCTCTTAACTCTATTCATTATACACATTACATCAATATACTGAGAGAATTATTTTTTCACATATATTTTCTCTCATATTTTACCACATATATTTCTCTCATATTTTACAAGTGTGTTGAAAGAAAAGCCTATATAATGGACCAATTTATCATTATATGAGTAATGGGCTTTACATTTGGATGTTCTACAAAGATTGTGGGGCGCCCCTGACCAGGGATAGGGATTTCCGCCCTGCCCCATCTCGCTCCAGTCCTGATTTCTTGATTAATCGGGGATTCCCTGCCCTGGCCAGGACTGGTCCCGTGTGGGATCAGAAGAACCTGTAAAGGTTTCCATCCCTACCATGGTTGTAATCCGGGAGTTGCTGCTGCCACGTCAACCCCAACATTACCATCCTTGGGGCCCCAAAATGATGTGTGATGATTGGCTACTTGAGTTAGTTGATTTTCATTATAGGGAAGTGCCTTTTCAAAACATCTTTAAACCTTAAATGAATAAAACGTGGAGGCGTCTGGAAAAAATAGTCAAAAAAGAATCCCATTTTAATGTTTGGCTAATTACTTTTACAATGATTGAACAGGATGTTAATTTCCACAAGTTATCCAGAACAAGTGAAAATGAGAAAATGGCATGCATGGAAGGATGGGTATCAAGTCACAAGAATGACAACAAAATAATATTGAAGAAGCCGTTGATATTGGCCAAATTTGGAAAATCTAGCAAAGATCCACGACAAGGTCTGAACGCAATAGATGTGTACATGCATTATATATACATATTTGCAAGAATTAGTATGGAAACTCGTGGCACAAAGCATTGGGGTTGTGTTTTGTGGGAACGTGGGTCACTAAATTCACTTGGCACATATCCATTGGACAAGATGGTTTGTCATGGTTTGTGTTTTGTGTGGATTAAGTGTGGACCGTTAAATATAATGGATGGATGAAATCTTACTTAGGTTATATATATATATATATATATATATATATATATATATATATATATATATATATATATATATATATTATTTGTCATCTTCATCTAGGTTAGAAGAGTGATGAGAGAAAAAACATCTTTATTCTATCTCAACGTGAGGTTGGACTAAGTGGTTAAAAGTCTTGGTCATCTCCAGGTTAGTTGGTGGGTGAACAAATCCGATTTTCGTTTCCTTAGGTTGCGGTCAAGGTGTTCATTGTGGCAAGAATCTGAGCCCACATCTTCAACCAAAAACAAAGAAGCAAAAGAGAGTTTTCTTTTATTTTTTCACATTCGAATGAGATTGTAATGATTATTATTGTTATCAATCTCAATAAATGGTATCAGAGCCTAGATTGGTTGTATTTACATCATAATTAACTCGATCATCACAACAAATGATATCAAAGCCATGATTATTATTGTTATCAATCTCAACAAAATTTTTAAGTTTTTGTATTTACATCGTAATTAACTCGATCATCTCGATGTCAAAACTTAAACTAAAAATAAAATTCCATGACAAGCTCGCTAGCCTACGCCATCGCATCAATGCCAATCAATTCAATCTAAAATTTTGTTTGTAAACATAAATGCTACTGATAAGTATTGAAGCTCACAAAAAGGGACGATTATGAGTCATATTAATTGTTTTCAGTTTAATGGTACGTTGTTTTCTTATTATTTTAGGAAATAATCAAATTCAAATGTCGATCTGACAAAAAGAGAGTAAACAGAAGAAAATGGGACTTAATTGCTAAGAAAAGATACTCGAAGGACTTAACATGCAAATATCAAAGAAATATACGCAAGAAATCAAGAAAACTAACCATGTGATCGCATCGTTAGAAATGTCTGCGATCACGAGGTGCCAAAATAAACTGCAGAACGTAAATTGATTGAACCATGCGATCGCAAGGTTCTGAACCATGCGATCGCATAGGTAAAACGCGGAGCAGTTTGGCAGTTTTCTGATGAGATTAGAATTCTACAACTCCATATTAATTCAACTACCTAATTCATGTCTTGGAGGGTTTTGAAAAGGATATAAAAGGCAGATAATAGCCAGAAACAAGGGGGTGGAATTTAGGGAAACAAGATACAAGAAGAGAATCGAAGATCAAGGCACATGATTGAACATTCTTCAGCCAAAGTCACGGGTTTTATTTATTTTTCTTCTTTTTCTTTCGCCGGAACATGATTGATACAATTCTTTTGTTAATTAAAGAAACCATGTCTGGCTAATTTACTTATTTCTAGGATGAACGATGAAACCTCATGATTTTAATTAATTAGAAGTTTTTCTGTTTTAGTAGGTAATTGCTTTTGGGTTGATTATTCTTTATTCATTATTTCTATTATTTTAATGCCTGATCACCATTAGAATATATTGTGATCTATATTGAAGTCGAGAGATTCAATGTAGATTAAGCACGTGGTATTGAATAACATAGGGTCCAATAATAGATAGAAATTACTATTATGCTTTATGAAATCTATTTAGGTGTTCTTGATATTTTAATGCATATGTTTATGTTCGAAGCTTAATTAGAGATAATTAGATTTGCATATCGTATAGAATTGATTGACCATCGAGAGAGGCTTTTGATTATTATAGGATCACCGATTTTCAAACTAGAGTAATTAACCACTAAAGCGATTAACGAATAATTGATTAAAGAACATGTAGGTGGATTCGTAAATCCTAGTGTTAGTAAAAACTTGAATTCGCCCTCATCATTTAAAGTTGTTTTTTGGTAATTTAGATTTAATTAAAATAGTTTTAAAATCACAAACCAAAATTGAATCATGTTTCTTTATATTGTTAAAATTTAAGTTATAAATTAATAAGTTAAATTAATATCTAGTCATCGTCGGTTCGACACTCTATACATCACTTTATTACTTGTTAACGATCCGTCCACTTGCGAGATTGAAATTGCACAACAAATTTTTGGCGCCGTTGCGGAGACTAGTTTTATTGATTACTGCATTAACTCATAATTTAGTTTTAACAATTTTTTAGTATTATTTGTTATTTATTTTTTTTTATTTTTATTTTTATTTATATTTTCAATTCTTCGTGATCTTTTGAATTTTATCTATTTTCTAAATTTTCGAATTGTTAAGTGTGTGCTGCGCAGTACAAAGGATCTTGATCTATTTGATTTAGATCCGAGAAATTGAATAGTGCTTTCACCGGCGACAACATGAAAAAAAAGAAAAGACAAAACAACAAAAAGACACTATGACAGACAATCAAGTACATGATCAATTACCTGTAGGTGTGATAAATAATCAAGCACCAATAACTCAACCAGTTGAAGTTAGTAAACGAGATATTCTTATGGGTGGGTATATGATGCCACCGATGGTTGAGAATTGGTCCAACATAGTCTATCCGCCTTATGGACACGATAACTTCCAGTTGAGGCGGATGTGATGAATTTGTTCTCGAACAATCGACTTTTTATGGGATGACAAATGAAAATCCTCACTACCCTATTTCTCGCTTCGATGAATACTGTAGAAATTTTAAATACCACGGTGTTAATAAAGAGGTACTTAAGATGAGGCTGTTTCCACACATACTGAAAGATAAAGCTAGAGAATGGTTAGATTCTCTATCGCTTTGAGAGCATTACTACTTGGATGATTTGATTCAAAATTTACATCGAAATACTTCCCTTGACCGAGTAAATGATCAAGTATGAAATTTCCAATTTCCAACAATCGAGTTGGAAAACTTTCACGAGGTATGGGAAAGATTCAAACAACTGCTCCGAAAGTGTTCAAGTCATGGTTTTCCTTTAGCGACTCGAAATCACTATTTCTACTGGACTGGCTCCAACCGGTCGTTCTTGATGAGATTACGCAACAGGTGGCTCTATCCAAAATAGATCCGCCGGTGACCATTACGATCTATATGAAACCATGAGTGACAGTTCATTATGTGGCTAGAAAGAGGAATGCAGAAGAAAGCAACAGGATTACACGAAGTGGACACCAATTCACTTTTACCTGCGAAAATCGATGCATTGGCAAAACAGATGGAAGCACTGAAATATTCCCACTCAGCTAATATGGTTCAGATGTCTCCACCAATCTGTGTAACATGCGGAGCAAACCATCACTCATCAGAATGCCCTTTAACCAAAGTTGATATGTGATCACCTGACCAAGCTCAAGCAGTATGCTTAGAACTTTCAGTGATGGCAAAATAATCCATACTCATAGACCTACAATCCTAGATGGAGAAATCATCCAAATTTCTCATATGGCAATACACAAAACATTCAAAATCCGCCAAATCAAGGATGACCCCAGGAAAGAGAAGGAGGATTAGAAGAGACAGTCGCTAAATTGTCAGAACGGATGGAGATGGGATTCAAGGAAGTGCAGAAAAGACATGATGGCACGATAAAGATTATAGAGAATCAGATTGGGCAGTTAGCTAAACTATTGACCGAGCGACAACCAAGCACATGGCCAAGTAATACTGAGGTCAATCCAAAAGAGCAAGTCAATGCAATCACCACGAGAAGCGGAGCTGAATTGCCAGAAATTCATGTAAAAAGGCCAGGTGTAGAAAAGGAAACTGTGTCCAGCAAAGAGAGAGAAAACAAATCAGATGCAGAAGTTGCACAAGAAAAATAGAGCTCTCCACTAGATTATATTCTACCACCGGCTTACGTCTCTCCAATTCCATTTCCTCAAAGGCTGCGAAAACATAAGTTAGACCAACAATTCAAGAAATTCCTGAATGTTTTCAAAAAGCTTCACATCAACATACCTTTCGCGATGCCTTAGCTCAAATGCCTAGCTATGTCAAATTCATGAAAAAAATTCTTTCAAACAAAAAAAAGTTGGAGGAGCACGAAATAGTCACGCTTACCGAGAAATGCAGTGCCATATTGCAAAATAAGTTACCTCCAAAATTAAAGGATCCAGGGAGTTTTAATATTCCTTGCACTATTGGTAGTTTATTTTTTTATAAAGCTTTATGTGATTTGGGTGCTAGTGTGAATTTAATGCTTTATTCTATTTTTAAACAGCTCGGTTTAGGATAAGCAAAACCAACAACAGTATCGTTGTAGCTTGCAGATAGGATAATCAAACGTCCAAGAGGAATCATTGAAGACGTGTTAGTGAAAGTAGACAAATTCATATTCCCTGCAAATTTCATTATATTGGATATGTGCGAAGACAGGGATGTACCATTTATTATGGGTCGACCTTTCTTGGCTATTGGTCGGGCAGTAATCGATGTTCAAAAAGGATAACTTATGCTGAAAGTGAATGATGAACACATTACATTCAATGTGTTCAAAGCAATTAAATTTCCAAGCTCTCCATATTCTGTTTGAGATTGATGTCATTAACCAGAAGGTTGGGAGTTTAGATGATAAAGTTGTCACCCAACTTCAGGATGCATCGCTTAGAGAAGAAAAGTATGTAGAGAAAGAGGAGTTCCATCCGTCTTCTGTGATCAAAGCCGATGAGGAGGCGAAACAAAATCATATCAATATGATAAGGGAAAAATCAAGCTCGGAAGGTAAACAAAATTGGTGCGAAGTCGATCAAAGCAAGAAAAACAAGTCTTCCAAAGATCTATTCAAAGTGTCTTGAGCGATAAACACGACAAAGTCAAGCTAATGACTTTAAAGAAGCGCTCAATGGGAGGCAACCAATTTTTCTACCATTTTATGTAAATTTCGTATTTTTTAGTCCTAGGATTTCAATTGACATTTTGCACGTTTTAAGTTTTTAAGATTTTAAGTAGGCTTTCAATTCTTAGGCAATGAGGCTATGATCATCGTCATTCGATTTTTTTTTTTAAAAAGAATCGATTTCGAATTTTTAAACCATGCGATCGCATGGTTACACCCTCTGCAATCACATAAACCGAAAGGTAATACAATCGCGCCTGAGATTTACATGTCCTGCGATCACAAGAATTTCCTTCATTGTGATCGCAAGGACAACCAGATAAAAAAAAATTAATTTATTATTATTATTAATAATTTCTTTTTTTTAGGGGTTAAAACCTGCAGGCTAGCTGGATGACATTCAAGCAAAGATTTACCGACCAACCTGAACAGATTTCGCTACCAGTCACATTACTTCTTCCAGTACCATCAGACCCACCTCTGGGAAGTCTCTAAATTTTTATGTATTATATTTCTTTTGAATTCTTACATTGGGGACAATGTATATTTCAAGTTTGGGGGTGATGGACTAAAATGAAAAATTTGCTTGATTCGATAATTGATAATTGATATTTTATGTTTAACTTATTTTGGTTTGTTAAAAAAAAAAACTAATAATAAAATTATTTGTTTGCATATTTATGTGATATGAATAGCCTTGCCGGCTAATGATGCAATTTTTATTTAACTTTAGCAGTAATCATGACTTGTGAACAGATAATTACTTTGTTTAAATGTGAGGCTCTTTAACCATGTTTGATATAGTGATGTGTTAGTCGGTTATAATGATTTTCAGCTATGTTGGTACACCTAAATTGAAAACAATAGGATACTTTTTAGAACTTAGAATCATTTGTTTTTCAAACTAGTAACCAATATAGTGAAAAAGTGTGGTAGACCAATAGGGATGGTGGCTATCTAGGTTATGATGAATTCTATGTATGCTGAAAATTTGTGTGGAGCACTGTAGACCAGTTAGAAGAAGCTAGGTATTGACCGAATGTTAAGAATCTAGTCATCTAGCATGAACTTATTGCACGCAAGGAACAAAATTATTATTATTATTGCTTAACTTTTTTCATAGCCTAATTGACTTGAGTGAAAAGGTCCGTAGGGGTTTCTCAAAATCCGATGCCCTAAAGTTCGAAAGACCTTGGAGTTATCGACCTCAAGCTCGTTACATGAGTCATCTAGAAAGCTTAATAGATTGAGTTTTGCACCCTATTAATATCTTATAACTCTTTTCGTAGCCTATTTGACTTGAGTGAAAAGGCCCATAGGGGTTTCTCAAAATCCGATGCCCTAAGATTCGAAAGACACAGGAGTCATCGACCTCAAGCTCGTTACATGAGTCATCTAGAAAGCTTAATAGATTAAGTTTTGCACATAAGATCTATAAAATAATAATAATAATAATAATAATAATAATAATAATAATAATAAAAATATATATTTAATAAAAATTTAATTTTTATTTCTGTCTAGTGAAAAATCTTTTGTAAAGTAAATTTGGGAATTAGATGATTAATGGGTTTGACTTACTTAGTAGAAACTTTCTGGTCGAAAGTACTCAGAATTAGAGAATCTTCACAAACCTAGGTTGTCAAGATTGCTAGCTTTCAACCAGCTTCGAACAAGAAAATAATGAGTGAATTATAACCTTTTAACCGAAAATCTCGGGATTTGAGAGAAAACATCATTTTGAGGGAAGTGTACCTTACGAGAGGGAAATGAAAAGTTGACCAAATGGTTGGGCTATCACCACCATAAAACTTGCGGGGATCGGATTAACTACTCTCACACACATCTCAAGTATGGTTTAAGTAGAATCACGTTTGCAACTGTATTACTTTAACATTCGTCATGAATTATAAGTTTTTCTTTTTGCAAAAGCTGAAACAAGAACGGCAAGCTGTTTATGTTGTGAATTGTGTTATAGTTTATTTCATTAATTATTTCATTAATTGCATGATTATCTTTATCTAGTTTATTCGAGTACGAATAAAAGTTCAAGTTTGGGAGTGTTTGATAAGTACAATTTTGTACTTATTGGAGCTCACAAAAAGGGACGATTATGAGTCATATTAATTGTTTTCAGTTTAATGGTGCGTTATTTTCTTATTATTTTAGGAAATAATCAAATTCAAATGTCGATTTGACAAAAAGAGAGCAAACAAAAGAAAATGAGACTTAATTGCTAAGAAAAGATACTCGAAGGACTTGACATGCAAATACCAAAGGAATATACCCAAGAAATCAAGAAAACTAACCATGCGATCGCATGGTTAGTAATGTCTGAGATCGCGAGTGCCAAAATAAACTGCAGAACGTAAATTGATTGAACCATGCAATCGCAAGGTTCTGAACCATGCGATCGCATTGGTAAAATGCGAAGCGGTTTGGCAGTTTTCTGATGGGATTATAATTCTACAACTCCGTATTAATTCAACTACCTAATTCACGTCTTGGAGGGTTTTGAAAGGGATATAAAAGGCAGATAATAGCCAGAAACAAGGGGTAGGAATTTTGGGGAACAAGATACAAGAAGAAAATCGAAGATCAAGGCACGGGATTGAAGATTCTTTAGCCAGAGTCACGGGTTTTATTTATTTTTCTTCTTTTTCTTTCGTCAGAACATGATTGATACAATTCTTTCGTTAATTAAGGAAATCATATCCGGCTAATTTAATTATTTCTAGGATGAACGATGAAACCTCATGATTGTAATTAATTAGAAGTTTTTCCGTTTTAGTAGGTAATTGTTTTTGTGTTGATTATTCTTTATTCTTTATTTCTATTATTTTGATGCCTGATCACCATTAGAATATATTGTGATCTATATTGAAGTCGAGAGATTCAATATAGATTAAGCACGTGGTATTGAATAACATAGGGTCCAATAATAGATAGAAATTACTATTATGCTTTATGAAATCTATTTAGGTGTTCTTGAAATTTAAATGCGTATGTTTATGTTCGAAGCTTAATTGAGATAATTAAGTTTGTATATCGTATAGAATTGATTGACCATCAAGAGAGGCTTTTGATTATTATAGGATCACCGATTTTCAAACTAGAGTAATTAACCGCTAAAGCGATTAACGAATAATTGATTAAAGAACATGTAGGTGGATTCACAAATCCTAGTGTTAGTAAAAACTTGAATTCGCCCTCATCATTTAAAGTTACTTTTTGATAATTTAGATTTAATTAAAATAGTTTTAGAATCACAAACCAAAATTAAATCTGTGTTTCTTTACATTGTTAAAATTTAAGTTATAAATTAATAGGTTAAATTAATATCTAGTCCTCGTGGGTTCGACACTCTACACATCACTTTATTACTTTTTAACGATTCGTCCACTTGCGGGATTGAAATCGCACAACTACAAGCCATCATCTATGTACATCTAAAATGGGCTTAAATGGAGAAACATTTTTGGATCATTCTATCCTTATAATTTTTTTAAAATTTCATATTCACCTTTAGTATTCATTAATGTATGATTATTTTTTTAATATTTTATTTATTACTCTTTTATTGTTCATTCTTATTATAAATTAAAATTTCAACAATTTACTAAATATACAATTAAATTTTGTAAACATTTAATCTATTAAATTAACTATGAAGGTGAAAAGATGATCTCAATTTTATTTAATTATTTATTTTTTTTATAAAAAGAATGAGAAATGAGTTTCAACAAAAAAAGAATGAATGAGAAAAATTGTAACTTTGTTTATTAGTTCAAATCATAGTTGTTAAAATCGAAATAGAGATAAAAAGATTATTTTTTAATACATTAGATTATAGTGATTACGAGCATTTTGGTTCAGTTCTTTTTTTTTATTAATTTTTTTCCTCAAATTCATTTTCAACTACATATTTTGTGGGACCAACAACTTTTCAACCACACATTTTACCAAATTTTTTTCAAAATCTTTAAACCCCACCAAACATATATTATAGTTTAGAACTAACATGTGAAACTTTTTTCAATTTTAATTTAATTTAATTTAATTAATATATATATAACGTTTTTCTCATCTTACTTGTGTCCGTCAACAATATTCTTACTCTCTCTGTCAACAATATTCTTACAACATAGACAAGTATTGACACTTCTTTAACTTTTGTTTCTCAGTCACATTTATGACTTTTCATTTACGTCGTCAAATCAAATCGTCTAATAAAAATAGAACATACACAAAGAATATTATTCACAAGGAACTACTACTCCAACAAATGTACAATATTATGTAGTCAATCATTACATTTTCTCACAATAAAATTAGTAATTATTAATTTTATTCTTCGTAAAATGCAGGAGATCATTAATACTATAAGATTTGATATCAATGGTTCGTCAATCATCAAAGTTTAAATCACCAAAAGGTCTTAACTGTGTTCAAGTTATTGTTGGTATTATCATTATATAAAACTGATCTGTAATTGTAATTGTACTTAAATGAATGCAATTTTCTTTTAATATTTATTTGTTACTATTTATTTGTTCATTATTATCGTACATTAAATTTTTAACAATTTATTAAATGTACATTTAAAATATGTTATTTAATATATTAAATTAAATATGAAGGTGAAAAGACGATCTCAATTTTTTTTGCCTTATGTATATGAAAGAAATGAGAAATTGATTTTAAAAAATGAATGAAAAAATTGTAACTTTTTTTATTACCGGATTAAAATTCAAATCATGGAGATGAAAAGATTGTTTTAAATACATTGGATTACAGTTATTATAGTTGACAAATAATCTATGAAACTTTTTTACTTTTTAATTTAATTAATGGATAATTGCATATTTGGTCTCCAACCTTTTAAAATCATTGGAGATATGCCTCTAACGTAAAAAAATAGCACCACATATCATCAACGTATGAAAAAATAGGCATCGTAGGTCCCTCTTGACAGTTTTCGTCTAATTTCTTCGTTAAAAGTCAGAATTGGACTATCTGCCGCTATTTCTCCAAAAAATGCGACTGGAATTGCAGGGGTAACACTGTCACTCCATTGTACACCTGGAGTGTTCTATTTGCCTTTTATAAAAATATGAAATTGAAAAGTGGCTTTGTCTATTCTCTTCCAAAACCACAATTTCTTCTCCACTCTTGAGGCGAATCATTCTTCACTTTTGAGGATGTCGCTGGTAACACTACTGCATCACCCATTTGATCTTCGTAGTTATTCCGTAAAGTGGTGGAAAATAATGTTTTTTGTTTGATTGTCCAAAAAAATTCAAACATTTGTTTTATTTGTTACCGTAAAGTCACTGACAAAATTTTCTTCTACTTTTTTGTGGGTTTTATTGCAGATGAAAATTCCACATTTTCACCATCAAGTGCATTCATGGTGGGGAATTTTTTCGCAGAATGGACAACGTGATGTACTTGCATGGACATGTTCACTATATTAATTGGGTGGACTGTGACTTTTTTCATACTTAGAGTTGGCTGACATTGGTGAGCTTTTGGGTTATCCTTCTTTATTGGCCTTCGCGTATAGAAAACTTATGATGAATCTGACTATTGGGTTGGGTTGACAAGGTTGATGTATGATGGAGATATATTGACATTGATTGGGGATATTAGAAAATCTAGGGTTATAGACATCTATGTGGTGACACGACCAAAGGTTTTTGCCCTACTGTGGAAATCAGGTTCATCGTCTGCATTGTGATTACAGAGTTAGAAGGGATTAAATTGGTAAAGAATCAAACCTTGTGGTATCGGATAGTGTAGACATTGTTCATGAAATAGAATCGATTAGCAACAAAATGTGGGGGAGGATTGTGATACAATAGGAAGTCCTAGTTGTTCACATGATTTGGATGACGTTGTAGGTGAGGCTGAGCCACAAAACCAATCGTTAATTGGTTCACAACCATCGGTTGAATCCTAAGACGATCATTTTAAGGATACTAAATACGAGAAAATAGTGAAAGAATGGGAGGACATACTATGAAATGATGGTGACTATTTACATGGCGAACAATTCGAGGATTTGTTTATAAACCATACTGAGGGAGAATTGGCTACTGATGCATGTGGAGTATGCGATGAAGAAGAAAATGTGAAAAATTATGGTACTGATGTTGAGGATGGGGTGTTGTGTGGTGAACATTGTAGAGGTGAAGCAAGTGGGGTTGGCGGTGAACAACTAGGTGATGATGATCCTGATAGAGGCAGGTTAGATGGAGGAGAACAATTGGTGGATTTAGATTACGATGAAGAGGTTCCCAACCTTAACGATGATGACAACTTGGATACAAACTACAACTGGAGTCGTGTCACGACTGATCCTAACATAGAGTGTGGAAGCACGGAGGATGAAATGTCTGATGAATTATGGAGTTTGGCCAAGATTTACAACGGCGGCGGCTTACGGTGGTGGCGACGGAAAGGCAAACACAAGATGCCTAACATTGTGTACATGGACAATGATGTCAGAGATAATCCCAACCTATAAATTGCTATGTATAACTTGGTGTTGCTCGCCAGTCCCCAACCTTTGCACAATAACTATTTTTTTCACATGTTGTCTTCATTGTACTCATAGCTCTTGTTCACTCTTTTGGCAGATATGAGGTTTATAGACAATATGGTTTTAAAGAATGCAATCCTAAAACACAATGTAAAGCAAGCTAGAGAAGTCAAGTACAAGAAGGATGACAAGCTTCGCTCACGTCTTTTTATGCATATGATGATTTGTCCATGGGTGTTATATGCAAGGTTTCACAAGACAACAAATACATTCATTATTCGAACCATGGCATTGGACCACAATTGTGCAATGACAATTCATAACAGGCACGTTGATGCAAACTCGTTGGCCGAGAAATACATGATGACATTTCATAGAAGATGACAAGGAAAGTACAAGTTGCAATGGAAATATCAAGTGCAAGGAACCACGAGCAACGAAGCTGAAAAAGTGAAGTTAGGTCTTCCATGTCATGGAAGAAGTCTTTTTTTTTTATTCTGCATGAATTGCAAGCACCTGTAATCTATTTTGTTCTACTGGGTTGATGAACAAATATACACTGTGATGTTTTGTGCTTTTGGTTAGGGATGATGTTTTTGTGCTATATGTTGATGTTTTTGAAAGGTTGATGTTATTGCTTTTGAAAGGAAGATGTTTTTGTGCTTCAACGTGTTGGGATGCTATAAGGTTCATTATTAGTCATTGTTAGCGAGGTTAAGCTATTAGTGCAAGCATAATTTTCGTTGTTTTATTTGTAAAGGTTTGGCATTAAAGGTTCCCCAACGTTTTATGTCGGTTGCATGAAACATCTCCATCCTTTGTTCACAAGAGCACCCACCGTCCCCAACCTTTCAAATTTATGTGGTCATGCATGCTAAGTTAATAAAAAATGTAGCATAATTGGTCCCCAACCTTTATTGTCATTTGCACGGGCTGCTAACATTATTACTACCTTGTTCCATATATCACATACGTAAACGAAGGCAACAGAAAAATTGTAATGTTTGGAAATCAGCAATCTAAAGTAAAGGGATAAGTTAGATTCAAAATGCAAGCTCCGATTATCACAAATACTAACATTACATATATCCTAAAATAAGAATATCCATACGACTCCACTTGTGTGTTTCATTACTGGTTTTTACATTCTCAATTCCTGCTAACAATACTTTGTTATCTGCTTGTAGACCTCCAATCTCTAATTGTTGCTTGTTAATCTCTTTTTCAAGTATCACTACATGAGCTTCTAATTCTTTTAGATGTCCTTCATATCTTTATTTTGAATTTAGCAACCCTGGAATCACTTGCTTTGCCCGGTCAAAAATTGGTGGGTCAAACCACGCCAAACAACCACATCGATTTTCCTAGGGCACATAAATTAAATTGTCAAAAGTTTCATTATTGCTATCAACAAGATCATCTTCTTGCTTAATGAACTCACCTCACGAACATAGAATCTCCTAGCTGGGTTCGCATCAGTCCATGAAGTTTTTAGATCCATATCCACAACGGCATACCCTCTTTGCCTCGCAATGTAAAATGAGAGGAGATGAGGATAAGAGAGAGCAAATTGGAGTGAAAATAAAGTACATGTCAGAACAAAAGTAGTAAACAAGAATCAGGAGGAAAAATGGAGGAAAGTTTACAGTGGAGTGACAGTGTTACCCCTGCAATTCCAGTCGCCTTTTTTTGGTGAAATAAAGCGCGTGTAGTCCAATTTTAACATTTAACGGAGAAATCTAACAGAAATTTTCAAGAGAGACCTACGATGCCCTATTTATTCATACATTGGAGATGTGTAGTGCTATTTTTTTAGGTTAGGGCATATCCCCAACGATTTTGAAAGGTTGGGAATCAAATATGAAACTATCTCTTTAATTAATAATACATCGACGTGCTTAATAAAAACAGAACAAAAACAAAGGATATTATTTACATCACTACTCCAACAAATGTACAATATTATATAATCAATCATTACATTCTCTCCAATAAAATTAATAATTATTAATTTTTTTCGTAAAATACAACCCTGAAGATCCCTATTAATACATCATTAATTTCATACGATTTGAAATCAAAACTCAAATCATCAAAAGCTTTTCACTGAATTCAAATTACTATTCGTATTACTACTATTTAAAACTCATCTTTGATTGCAATTGTACTTCAATGAATATAAGTAAAATATCAACACCGAACAATACAAAACAACATGTTATCGATAACTATATTTTTTTTATCTTTATTGCAATCGCTACTTTAACATTTTAATTATAACAAATAAAAAATAAAAATATTTGAAAATATTAAAAATTAACAATATGATTACAAAAATACGTGCAACACACGCGTGTCTAACTCATTTTTTTAAACGTGCATATGAACACAAAAATTGGTAGCCGGCACCACATAACATCATACGTGATTAATTTCAATCACTAACATATTAAAGTTATTACAATCACTATCATAATGTTCTTTCGTAATTAGGTTTGCATGTAATTTATATCACATCATAATTTTCTAAACGTCATTTAAAAATCGCAGTAAAAGTAGTAAGTAAAACTACCTTAAAAACTGGTTTTCGGTTGAAGTTGTGATGGAGAAAAATTCATTTCTGCAGCTTCAAAAATCAAGACCCATACACTATATATATAGATGTATATATATAATGAACTTTGTGAATTAAAAAGCAAGGTTAAGGCCCTTTACATGCAGGCCAAAATGTAGACCGAAAGTGATGAAAAATGTTGGAAAAATGCTCACTACCAGACCGAATTGTTGGCACAAAATAGAGGAAAGCAAATGACGAAAAGTGGAAGATTTGTTGCTGGAATTTTGGGGCTGATAATGAGAAGAAGGATATGAAATTTATGGATAAACACCAAGGGTAAAAAAACTATTGCTGGGCCGAGTTTGAGTGCCTAAAACTAGGAAAAGAAATGCTAGAACTTTATGGTTTGAGTGCCTAAAAGCGGGAAAAGAAATGCTAGAACTTTATGACTGAAATGAAGGGAGGATGAGGGAGGAAAATGAGTGTATTCTTGCTGGAAAGTAAACAGAAAACACCAAATTGCAGGGGCGATTTTTGGAACAAAAAATGGGAGGGAAGGAGGGGGGAGGTAAACGTGATCTTATGGTCGATTAAGGAGGTGGATAAATTCAGTTATTTGGTGATGGGAGAGTGAGGAGAACATGGGTAGGTGGAAGAGGTTAGATACCGAAATGGGCGATGAGGCGGTTTTCATTAGATCATGGATAAATTGTTTGGTTGATGCTAAATGGTAGAGGTTAAGGGGTTGTTTGGCTAGTTTTTGGTGGATTTTTAAGGTGTTGTTTGGGTGGGCTTTTTGGTTAACTTTTGGAGTAAATCGAGTTTTGGCTAAGAAATCGGAAAAAAATAGCCGGGATTTTTAGATAAAACCGGAGAGCAAATTTTAAAAATTTAGAATAGCTGTAAATTGTTTTTTGTTCAACTTGAAATTCAAAACTTACCAAGTCAAAATAGAACAGGGTTTGTTTTCAGATAAATTTCAAAATCGTTGAACTAACTAAAAAAAATATTTGAAATGAACATGTGCAAAATTTAACGTGACCAAATATTTAAAATGAACTATGAGGTTCGAAGCGACACCGAAAGAAAGAAAAAAAATTATTTACTTGAAATTAAAAGACGGAAATTTTTGGTTGTTACACTCCCCAAGAATGCTGGTCCTTGGAGGCCTAAAATCTTTATGTTTGTCTGGATGTGCATATATACGGAAATACTATTCCAAAGGAAAGTTCAAGCCAAACGACATAATAATGCAATCAACTTCTTAGAAAGTCGTCATAGAATGCACAATATTCACACACTTACCCATTTCAAATTTAGACTTACAAAATTGGGCCACAATAGAAACAACATTGTAAATAGGATATCAAATGGAAGCAAAATAGATTTTGTTCTTCCTTGGATATGATATGTAACGGAATTCCAATTTATTGTATTTATGAATCCTCAATTGTCCAAAGTGGCTCAGAATGAACAACTAGCTATGATAAAAACACTTTGTCACAACAAGGGTGATTAATTAAATGTCTGCCATATCTTCTACTAATTGTCCTTCATATCGTCTTCGACAATAAAGGCATCAATAACTATTTCAACAGCAACTTGTTTCATCTACTCATCAAAATTCAATTTGATTGATCCCGTAAAAATTGTTCCAAATGATATAGAAGCAACAAAAAATGGGCCTTTTTCAGGTGATTCAGCAACAGCAACAGTAGTGCAGTAGCCACTACAGCAGTCACAATAGATTTTGCACCAGCACCAGCACTCTTCAAGAATGCTGGCATTCGGAAGCCAGAAATCTTTAAGTTTAATATAATCTTCATACAGAAATTCTACTCCAAGGATAAGTTCTAACCAAGTGACAAAAGCAAGTAATCAACTCCACATAAGTCGTCACCCAATGCACGATATTCACACACTTACACATTGCAAATTTATACATAAAAATGGATACCATAGAAACAACATTGTAAATAAGATTTCTAATGGAAGGAAAATATATTATGTTCTTACTTGGATAGTTGGATATAATCTACATTGGAATACTAATTTATTGTATTTATAAATCATCAATTGTCTCGACTGGCTAAGAATAAACAACCGGCTGTGATAAAGAACACTTTCTCGCAACAATGGTGATTAAATTAAATTCCTGCCACGTCATCTCCTAATTCTCCTTCATATCGTACTCAACAACAGAGTGAGCGCAATAACTATTGCAACATAAACTATTTTCATCTTCTCAGTTGCATCAAAATTCTATGGGATTGAACCCTCAACAGTTATTCCAAATAGTACAACAACAACTGTTTACCATACATCAATTGAAAACGTTAAACAACATATTATAATTAAAATTAACAGTAAACAATTGGAGTAAGGAAACTTCAGAATAAAGAATTGAAGAAGAAAGCAAACCGAGGCCTCTACTAGTACAATTTCCTTAAAACAGATTCGTCCCTTACCGTAGGTTATGAACGTCTGTTTTCCAGGATACAACAGTAGAACTGGTTGTACCAGCGAACCAACCTACTGCCCGAACAATATCACCGAAAGAGAAAACTTGGATCAACAAAAGAGAAGAGAGGAAAAGCTTAATTTTTGATGTGTTGAAATGAGGAAAAATGACTTGTTTATATAGGCACAAGAATGACCTTCCAATTCCAAACCTACAATTAACATGAGAGTTACAAGAGTTACAAAATGAAAGGTTGAGAAGATGGAAGGTCACAAAATTGAAACTTTAATTTTCATTCATTTTACTTATTTTCCAACAATCCCCACATGAATGAAAAATTGATAGAGACATGGAAGACTCGGTGATAAAATTCAACATCCTCAATCCTGTGCATAGGATAGGTAGGTGTTACCCTTTGAACCTTCCCTTATAAAAGTATATTTACTTTACTAGTCGATCAAGAGACGCGGTGTCCTTGAACTGCTCGCCGCTTGTGTAAACGATAATATACCTCATACGTAATTCATCCCGACATAGTTCAGTTCTCATTGTTATGTTCATTTATGGCCGTGAACATATGCCCGGTTCTCAAAGAGATTTTAAGAATTGTGCCTTACACAATTCTCTTAGAAGCGGCCCCACTTCTCTCTAACATAGGCGATTTCTTATTAAGAGTAGCACGTAAGAATCATTAAAAGCCTATTGCTTATCATTTCCTTTACGAGTATCACTGTTTCATCATAGGAATGGGTAGGAGAGAATCCCACAGTGATCTAATTAAGTATTTACAATTAGGTTGTCCCTTTGAACCTAGATCTTGGGACTTCCAGTCAACTAGGTTGGGTTTCTATTGTATTAACTTATTCTTCCAAAGGCTTAAGTCCCATTCCTTTCGACAACTTTTCAACTAACTCTCTATTCAAACCTTTAGTTAGTGGATCCGCAATATTATCCTTTGACTTTACATAGTCAATAGAGATAACTCCAGTTGAGAGTAGTTGTCTTATGGTATTATGTCTACGACGTATGTGTCTAGACTTACCATTATACATGTTACTCTGTGCCCTACCAATTGTAGATTGACTATCACAATGTATGCAAATTGCTGGCACAGGCTTTGACCATCTAGGAATATCCTCTAGGAAGTGATGTAACCACTCAGCCTCCTCACCACACTTGTCTAAAGCTATAAACTCAGATTCCATATTGGATCTGGCTATAACCGTCTGTTTAGAAGATTTCCATGATATAACTGCACCTCCCCGTATGAACACAAATCCACTTGTAGACTTTGAGTCTTTTATATCAGATATCCAATTACCGTCACTGTATCCTTCAATAATCATGCGGGATATCCGTATAGTACATCCCATAATCACGAGTATATCTCAAATACCTTAGTATTCTTATTATTTCTTTCCAGTGGTCAGCTCCTAGATTACTCGTGTATCTACTCAGTTTGCTAATTGTGTAGGCTATGTCTGGTCTTGTACAACTCATTAAGTACATCAGACTTCCAATAATTCTAGAGTATTCTACTTGAGAGATACTATCGCCTCTGTTCTTTGATAGATGCTGACTGGTATCTATCGGTGTTCTAGCCATGCCAGAATCATCTTTGTTAAATTTTTCAAGAATTTTGTCTACGTAGTGTGATTGACTTAGGACAATTCCCTCTGATGTTCTTGAAATTTTAATTCCAAGTATCACATCTGCTAAGCCCATATCCTTCATGTCAAATCTTGAATTTAACATGTCTTTAGTAGATTTAATCATCTTATCGTTGCTTTCAACAATAAGCATGTCATCAACGTAAAGACATAAAATGACATAGCCATTTTCAGTGTCTTTGATATAAACGCATTTATCGCACTCGTTGATTTTAAATCCACATTCCATCATGACATGATCAAACTTTTCATGCCATTGTTTTGGAGCTTGTTTCAAGCCATACAATGACTTCACCAATTTATAGACTTTATTTTCTTGTCCTGGAGCAGAAAAATCCTCATGTTATTCCATGTAGATTTCTTCGTCTAAATCTCTATTTAGAAAGACAGTTTTCACATCCATTTGATGTACTTCGAGATTCCGTAAAGCTACAATTGCAAGTATCATCCTGATGGATGTTATTCTCGTTACTGGAGAATATGTATCAAAGTAATCAAGGCCTTCTTGTTGTCTTTATCCTTTTATAACAAGCATTGCCTTATATTTTTCGATTGTTCTATCTGCTTTTATTTTCTTCTTGAAAATCAATTTGTAGCCTAGTGGTTTGCATCCCGGAGGAAGATCCACTAACTCCCATGTATGGTTTTGCAGAATAGAATCTATCTCACTTTTAATTGCCTCTTTCTATTGAGGTCCTTCCGAAGAGTTTACGGCTTCTTTGAAGCTTTGAGGTTTAGTTTCTAGCATATAAGTCAGAAAATTAGGACCATAAGATTTTTCTGTCCTTTCTCGTTTGCTACGTCTTGGTTCAATCTCAACTTCTTGGTCCTGATTATTCTCAATCATAGTCTCATATGTCCGTTTAGAAGAGCTCGCTTATTCTTTGGACTTGTATGGAAATACATGTTCAAAAAATGATGCGTTTCTCGATTCCATTATCGTGTTTTTGTGTATATCAGAAATTTTGAATCAAACACAAGAAATTGATAAGCACTACTGTTATGTGCATATCCGATAAATATGCAATCAACAGTTTTTGGTCCTATTTTCACCTTATTTGGTGTAGGTACCGCCACTTTGGCAAGACACCCCACACTCGTAAGTATTTGTAGGAAGGCTTTCTTCATTTCAATAACTCGTAGGGGCTCTTATCTTCTTTCTTCCGAGACACCTTATTTAAAACGTAATTAGCTGATAACACAGCTTCTCCCCACATGTTCTGAGGTAATCCAGAACTTAACAACATTGCATTCATCATTTCTTTCAATGTTCTATTTTTTCGCTCAAAGAACACCATTTTGTTGAGGTGAATAAGGTGTTGTTGTTTCATGTTTAATTCAAAGAAATGGTGATTCATATTCACCACCTCTATCACTTCTCAACACTTTGATCTTCTTGTTGAGTTGATTTTCAATTTCATTCTTATAGAGAACAAATTTCTCTATAGCTTCGTCTTTACTTTTAAGCAAATACACAAAACAATATTTTATGCTATCGTCAATAAAAGTAATAAAATATTTGTTGCTTCACCTTGTTTGTACATATTTTAAATCACATACATCGGTGTGAATTAAATCAAGTGGTTCAGTTTTTCTTTCAACAGATTGAAATGATGACCTTGTCAATTTTTCCTCAACACAAGTTTCGCACTTATGTTTATTATTAATTTGGAATGTAGGTATGCAATTCATGTTAATTAGTCTCACGCAAAGTGTTGTAATTAGCATGTCCTAGTCTACCATGCCACAAATTGGAAGAGTCAAGCAAGTAAACGGAAGAGTTTTTCATTTTATTCATTTTTTGGCTTAATAGCCATAACATTGAGTTTAAACAGCCCATCACTTACATAACCCTTTCCTACAAACATTCCGGACTTAGACAAAATGATTTTGTCTCGACTCAAACACCATACGAAATCCATGCTTGTTCAACAGCGAGCCAGACACCAAATTCTTGAGAATCTCTGGCACATAGAGCACGTTGTTTAGAGTCAGCTCTTTCCCATACATCATCTTTAAAACCACCTTTCCATGGCCCTTGATTTCAGAGGTTGCTGAATTTTCCATATACAGCTTTTCTCCATCTGTTTCTTCAAAACTACTAAACATCTCCTTGTCGGAGCAAACATGTCGGGTGGCACCGATGTCTATCCACTATTTTCTCGAATTTGAACCCACCATATTCACTTCAGAAATGACTGCAGCGAAGTTCATTTCGAGATACATCATGTGTGATGTCATCAACCATATTGGCTTCTTTCTTGTTGTTCCTCTTGACAACCTGTACTCCAACGATCTGTGACCTACTCTATCATAGTTGTAGCATTTTCCAAGAAATTTCTTCTTGGACACACCTCCTTTCGGTCCCATCTTTGGCCCTTTCCCAGACTACCCAAACTTGTTCTTGTTTGTCTTAGAGCTTTGACCATGCTCCACAACATTTTCTCTGGCCATTGGAGGATTGAACCCCTTCTTTTCAGAACTTTTGTTGTCTTCTTCAATTCAAAGTCTAACAATCAGTTCTTCAATGTTCATTTCCTTTCGCTTGTGCTTCAGGTAATTCTTGAAATCTTTCCAAGCCGAAGGCAGCTTTTCAATTATTACTGCCACTTGGAAAGTTTCACTTAAAACCATCACCTCGACATGAATCTCGTGCAAGATTACTTGAAGTTCTTGTACTTGACTGATTACAATTTTTGAGTCCACCATTTTATAATCCAGGAAGCGGCCGACAATAAATTTCTTAGCTCCTGCATCCTTAGTTTTATATTTTCGGTCTAGAGACTCCCATAATTCCTTCGCCGTTTTCATTGTCCTATACACGTTGTATAGTGAATCAACCAATCCATTCATGACATAATTCCGACATAGGAAATCAGAATGTTTCCAAGCTTCAACAGCGCTAACAGCTTGTATGTCTCCGTCACCCTGTTTGAGTTTAGGAGCATCTTCAATCAAGAATCTGGCAAGATTTAAGGTAGTCGATAAAATAGCATTTTCTACTACCACCTTTTGAAATTCAATCCATTGAACTTCTCTCGTTTTTCCTCATGATTAACTGGAACAGTTATATGACCAGTTGGAGCGATAGTTTGGGTCGCAAAGAAAACTTGGCACTTGTGCCACAACCCCTGTTTTCGTGAGCCACAACTTCAAGAATCGGATCGATTGCCATTTTCTCACAAGAGAAAAATTTAGTTCCACTTTTAAAATAAACAAAATAAATAAATCTGTTTTTCTGTTTAGTTACACTTGCAATTATGAAATTAACTCATTTCTTTTCATCTTGTTGATTTGAATAACACGCAACTAGAAGGCTTCTAGGTGAGGAGGGGGGTCACAAGTGGACCACTTAAAGCTCTCCTTAGACAGTTTAGGTCCTTTTGACAAAGCCTTCTAGTTTTGCGAATACACAAATCAAGAAAACTCCAACCAAACTAATTTTTTTTTTATGTAATAAGAGTTTAACACGAATCTGTTTTAAGATTGTTTACCATACATCAATTGAAAACGTTAAACAACATATTATAATTAAAATGAACAGTAAACAATTGGATTAAGGAAACTTGTAATAAAGAATTGAAGAAGAAAGCAAACCGAGGCCTCAGTACTAGTACAGCTTTCTTTAAAATGTATTCGTCCCCTCATCAGAGGTTATGAACGTCTGCTTCCCGTGATACAACAGTAGACCCGGTTGTACCAAATAATCGACCTCTTGCCCGAACAATATCACCGAAAGAGAAAACTTGGATCAACAAAAGAGAAGAGAGGAAAAGCTTAATTTTGATGTGTTGAAATGAGGAAAAATGACTTGTTTATATAGGCACAAGAATGACCTTCCAATTCCAAACCTACCATTAACATGAGAGTTACAAGAGTTACAAAATGAAAGGTTGAGAAGATGGAAGGTCACAAAATTGAAACTTTAATTTTTCATTCATTTTACTTATTTTCCAACAACAACAAAAATGAGCTATTGGCAAGTGAATCAACAATAAAGCAAGATCAGAGGAGCCACTATAGCGATCACAACAGACTTTTGCACTAAAGACGAAAGCCTCTATGAATGGTGGCCATCGAATCGATAAGTACAATTTTGTACTTATTGGAGCTCACAAAAAGGACGATTATGAGTCTTATTATTTGATTTCAGTTTAATTGTATGTTGTTTTCTTATTAATTTAGGAAATAATCAAATTCAAGTGTCAATCGGATGAAAAGAGAGCAAACAGAAGAAAATGGGACTTAATTGCTGAGAAAAGATACTTGGAGGACTTGGCATGCAATTACCAAAGAAATAAATGCAGGAGATCACAAGAACTAACCATGCGATCACATGGTTAGTAATGCGATCGCGATCGCATGGGCATATCGGGAAGCAGTTTGACAGTGTCCTGATTCGATTAGAATTCTACAACTCCAGATGAATACAATTACCTAATTCACATCTTGGAATGTTTGGAGGACATTATAAAAGGCATATAATAGCCAGAACAATTGAGACGAATTTTGGGAACAAGATACAAGAGGAGAATCGAAGATCAAGGTACGGGATTGAAGATCATTGAGCCGGGATCACGAGTTTTATCTACTTTTTCTTTTTCTTTCGCCGGATCATGATTAATACAATTCTTGTATTATTTTACATAATCATGTCCGGCTAATTTACTTATTTCTAGGATGAACAATGAAACCTCATGATTTTTAATTAATTAGAAGTTTTTCGTTTTAGTAGTTAATTACTTCTTGGGTTGATTATTCTTTATTCAGTTTTTCTATTATTTTAATGCCTGATCACCACTAGAATATATTGTGATCTATATTGAAGTCAAGAGGTTCAATATAGATTAAGCACGTGTTATTGAATAACATAGGGTCCAATAATAGATATAGATTATTATTATGCTTTATGAAATCCATTTAGGTGTTCTTGAGATTTTAATGCATGTGTTTATGTTCGAAGCTTAATTATAGATAATTAGGTTCACATAACATATAAAATTGATTGACTATCGAGAGAGGCTTTTGATTATTTTAGGAACGCCGATTTTTAATCCAAGGTTTTTAAAAGCTAAAAAGTGATTAACGGATAATTGATTATAAAGCGTGTAGGTGGATTTGTGAATCCTAGTGTTAGTAAATCTTGAATTCGTTCTAATCATTTAAAGTTGCTTATTGATATTTTAAGTTTAATTAAAATAGTTAAGTTAGTTTTAGAATCACGAACCAAAATCAAATCTGTGTTTCTTCATATTGTTAGAATTTAGGTTATCAATTAATTGGTTAAATTGATATCTAGTCCTCGTGGGTTCGACACTCTATTTATTACTTTATTACTTGTTAACGATCCGTTCACTTGCGTTATTATAATTGCACAACAGAATCCATAAATTTTTTAGTTTGACTAAAGTTCAATGGATATACTATTCCAATAGGAAGTTCAAGCCAAGTGACATAAACAAGCAATCAACTCTATGGAAAGTCACCACATAATGCACGATATTGGTACGCACATCGTAAATTTAGACTTCAAAAATTGACACCGTAGAAACAACATTGTAAATAGAATTTCAAATGGAAGAATTATAGATTGTGTTCTTCCTTGGATTAGGATGTGTAATGGAATCTCAATTTATTGTATATATTAGTCCTCAATTGTCAGAACTGGCTCATAATGAGCAACAGGTTAATAAAAAACATTGTGTCGCAACAACGGTGATTATATTCAATGCCTGCCATATCTTTTTCTAATTGTCCTACGTATGATCTTCAACAACAAAGGCAGCAATAACTATAGCAACAACAACTAGCTTCATCGTCTCAGTTGCGTCATAATTCTATAGGATTTAACCCAAAACAGTTCTTTCAAATGGTACAACAACAACAACAAATGGGCCATTCACAAGTGAATCAACAGTAACATCAACAACATAATAGCAGTCACAATAACTTTTGCTCCTGCAGCAGCAGTCCCCAAGAATGGTGGTCGCCGAAGGCCATAAATCTTTAGTTTGACTAGATCTGCGTACGAAAATACTACTCCTCAAAGTTCAAGCCAAGCGACATAAGCAAGCAATCTACTCCTGGGAAATTCGTTTTACAATGCATGATATTTGCATACTAACCAGTCGGAGAACCACCGGGCCGATTATTGACCTATGGAGCGGGACTTCTTTGGGAGAAAGAACTTAAATAACTTCATTTTTCTAAAGGAGTCGTGATTTTCTATCAGGAAGGCTACCTCTCGATTGGCTTTTTTTTAAGCTTAAGTAGACTAGAATAATCTTTCTTTAGGGTGATCTTAGTCTAAGTTTACATGGAAAGAAGACTAAGCAATGGACACGAAGCTATCCACTCAAAGTGCACTGGTGGGTACGGTACTTATGCCTGCAAACCTCTTTCTTGGATATGATCTGTAATACATTTCCAATTTGTTGCATTTATGAATCCTAAATTGTCCAGACCAGCTCAGAATGAACAACCGGCTATGACAAAGAAACGTTGTCGCAACAACAGTGATTGAATTAAATGCCTGCCATATCCTCTCCTAATTCTCCTTCATACAATAACCACTACAAGAAATTTCACTTTTAACAATGAAAATTTTTGTCGTAGAAAGTTATTTTTAAGGTATTTTGTCGAAAAATGGTCGTCGAGAGTACAAGACCAAAATTTTCGTTGTTAAAAGTGAAATTTCTTATACTGAACTATTGCGGCAACAACGAGCTTCATCTTCTTAGTTGCATCAAATTTCTATTTGAATGAGCACACAAAAGTTGTTCCAACAGCAGCAATAAAAAATGGGCCATTCACAGGTGAATCAGCAGCAGCAACAACAACAGAAACAACAGTACAGCAGCCACTATAGCAGTCACAACAACTTTTGCACCAGCACCAGCACCAGCAGTCTCCATGAATGGTGGCCCTTGAGGCCAGAAACCTTTAGTTTGACTGGATGTGCATACAGAAATACTATTCAAAGAGAAAGTTCAAGCGAAACGTTATAAGCAAGCAATCAACTCTTTGGAAAGTCGTCATAAAATGCACAATATTTGCACTTACCCATTGTAAATTTAGACTTACAAAATTGGAACACAATAGAAACAAGATTGTAAATAGGATAACAAATGGAAGTAAATATATTATGTTCTTCCTTGGCTATGATACGTAATGGAATTCCAATTTATTGTATTTACGATTTCTCAATTGTCCATACTGGCTCAGAATGAACAATTAGCTATGATAAAGAACACTTTGTAACAATAACGGTGATTAAATTAAATGCCTGTCATATCTTCACCCAATTCTCCTTCATATCATCTTCAACAATAAAGGCTGCAATAACAAAATTCTATGGGATTGAGCCCACAATAGTTTATCCAAATGTTACAGTAGTAAGAACAAATGGGCCATTCACAGATGAATCAGTAGCAGCAGCCACTATAGCAATCACAATAGCTTTTGCACCAGCAGCATGGTGGCCCCTGGAGGCTAGAAATCTTTCAAGGAGAAGTTCAAGCCAAGCCACATATGCAAGAAATCAACTCCTTGGAAAGTCGTCATACAATGCACGACATTCGCACACTTACCCTTTACAAATTTAGACTTACAAAAGTATGACATATTAGAAATAACATTGTAAATAGGATTTCAAATGGAAGAAATTTAGATTGTGTTCTTCCTTGGATATGATCCGTAATGGAATTCTAATTTATTGTAGAATTTTGGAGGCCTCCATTTCTAATAGCTACCGTCAGCTATCTCAAGACTTGATCCCATAGAGAATCCTGCATATATATAAATATATATATATATATATATATATATATATGAAAATTAGTTTGTGTTCTTCCTTGGATATGATCCGTAATGGAATTCTAATTTATTGTAGAATTTTGGACGCCTTCATTTCTAATAGCTACTGTCAGCTATCTCATGACTTGATCCCATAGAGAATCCTGCATATATAAATATATAGTGTCAAAAGGGTTTGTAACGTGAAAAACACATAAATTTGGCTATGATACCATGTAAAAAGGGTTTTGTTTTGAAATACCTCTCGTTGTGATAGTCCTTTATATAGATGCAAGGTAAGTAGCTTATCATAATAAATGCCTATCAATTACACGCTATATACAATATACTATTATACACATTGCTAGACTAAATAAGGTAGAATATATGTTGCCTCAATTATGGACCTATATACAATATACTCTTCTATACATAGTTAGACTAAATAGGTTAGAATATATGCTGCCTTGATAGACTAAGCTAACATATAGAAGGTGGGATGAAAAAATGTATGGATGCATTGTTGAAGACAAGTTAACAATTGGAATCTGATTTAGTCAATTTCTTTTTAGGTTGCCTAAATTGAACTTTACATTCACTCCATTTAGGACATAACATATCACTTTTAACATAGCAATAAATTTCTCTAAATTCCCCTCACTCCCTTAACGTGTTTACGTACATTTAATGCAGAATGACTCCATAATTTACTTAGCATATATTTACTGAACTTGCTTACCATCACAATACATCGAGGTTGAATTTATATCCTTACTTTCAAGACACCGAGCATTAAAAGGTCAAAAATGAGAACATTGATACCTACTGTGAGAAGCATAAGTATTGTGTGCACACATAGGTGGCCTTGAGGGTGTGCAGGTGGTGCGACCATGACGTGGCCTCAACATTATAGGGGCACAATTTTTTTTTTTATTATATGTGCTTATAATCACGTGTATGGTTATTTAAGGCAACGAAGTGTCTTGAGAGCCTCGAGATTGATTAATTAAAGGCAACTAATTACTAATAAGTAATAACGTTCCCATAAATGAAGAGGGAGTCGAAGAGTTGATCGGCCAAGAAGACTTCTATGGTGGCCTTATCTTTAGTAGAAGTAGAGTACATCGCTCTAACATTCCCAATTTGTGAAGCAATTTGGCTGAGAAGAATTCTGAAAGATTTGAAGTTCGAGCAATGAGAACCGACATCAATTTATTGTGACAACATGTCAATAATTGCAATGACAAAAATCCAATTTTCATGCCCGGTCCAAGCATATTGGGCTTCGCCATCATTTTCTCAGAGATTTAGCGAATGAAGAAGAAATTTTGCATGGAGTTCATCAAGACCAATGATCAACTCGCAGACATTTTGACACCAGTTACGACCGACGAATTCGAGAAGTTCAAGAAGCAATTGAAAATCACAAATTAAGAGGGGCCGGTCTTAAAATCCAAGATAATTTGCAATTTTCAATGGCTTGGGAAATTGTTTTTGATGACTACTACATTAAAGGATGTGTTTTGGAACATGAGGGCTTCATCATGGAAAATTGAGTCATATCATTAGAAGATGAATTCTTGTTTTGGAATTGGAGTTGAATCTTGAAATTTTGTAATCTTGAATATTTTATAGATAGATTTGTAATCTTCCCAATACTCTATTGGTGCCTAAATAAAGGGCTACGGTTGTGTTTTGCTTAATTACGAGTGATGTTATGAAAATAAAACAATAGTAAAACATTATAGGTGTGTTGAAGTAACCCTTAGCTTCTGCAACAATTATACAAGTCTTAGCTTCTGCACCCAACATATTTCATCCACCCTCTTCCAGGGTCCACTGTGTGGAGCAAAACTATCTGGAGGTCATGATGAGATCACACTCCTTCTTTCCCTTTTGTTTTTGTGGTGAAACCAGAACAGCATTCCAGTTTTTGCCAGGAGTTTCTACATTGAAATTTTCATTCACCTCAACATGATAGCGAGGAAATAGAGCCAAACCAGGCCTGGCTGGAATGGCACCATGACACAACATGAAACTCATTTATACAGGGTTGTTCTGGCCCTATATAACAAGCCCCGCAATGACATTTTGTATTTTATTTTTTTCCATAAATTAATAAAAAGGTTTTAGAAAAAACGACTGGGGCTGATGCTCCCGACCTTGAACTTTTTTCATGCTCTATCCGGCCTGGGCCACTCTAAAAGCAGGTCGGATCAATTAACGCCTCTCTCCCATATAAATATAATGTTAATCACAACATTTGTAAAGTGCAACTCATATAAATATAATGTTAATCACAACATTTGTAAAGTGCAACTCACTTAGAGTTGTGCGAAGCCTCCAGTCAGATTTCTGGTACGCTTCGAAAGAAGCTATCCTGTCAGATATTTTAGCCGTTTCATTCCTCTTGAGGAGAATAAGTTAGCCAACGATGTCGTGTCCTTTATTTTACATGACGTTAGTACTAGAACTTGGTTGGATTGTATTCCAAGTTCGGTGCCTTTGCAATTCGCAACAACTTACCTTAATGGAAATTTTTTGATTGGCCTTAAAAAAAAAAAGAAAAAAAAAACCTCTCACACAGGGGCCACCGTGCATCATTAGCACAAGGTATTGTCCACTGGGGTTAGTCCCCAAGCTGAATTTCTTTCGCATCCCCTGTGATTCGAACCTTGACCTTCCCCTTAAGAGGAACTTATGCTCGTACCAGTTGAGCAAGTACATTGATAAAATTTGTGAAACATCCGAGCAAAATTTGAAAGGAAAATGAAACTGTAAGTTTAATCAATTCAAGTTTTCTTACTGTCCACGTATGAAAGTCCTACATGTTTGGTCATTTATTATAAAAAATTCAAATTACATGTGTGTGTTGAAGGTATAAAATATACATGAACATATATATCTCCCATCTCTAAAAATTTAAGCTTATAAATCATGTGTTACTAGACTTAATTTAACCAAGCATGATGTGCCTTACAGATTCTGTGAGATATGTGAAAAGACAGCAAAAACATAACAAAAAATTTAGAGGACACCTGAACTCGTCCATAAACTTATCAAGCTTTCTATCAACGTCGCGATCAAGTGCCCTAATGCCAAACTTCAAGTCGATTTTATGGGAGATCATTCGGTATCCATCATGAGATTACTTAATTGCTTCAAACTAATACTGCGATCTTCCTAAAATAAATCGACATTAAAAAGGAGATACTAATTCAGAACGAATTAAAAACTATGAATGACATTAATTTGCAACGTATGAATTTTAATAATATGAATGTGGAAATTTTATAACTTCTTTCGGGACTGATTTGGACTTTTACGACATTGCTATTCTGGACAACTCCTAGATTGGACGTGCTAGGTGCATTGAACTTCTTTGACATCGTAACGGTGGGGTCAGAAAATTCATTGTCATCATCACGTGTTGCTGCATATCTATCACTTCCAAAGAAGCCAACTAGGTACGAGGCCCCTATCTCTTGTTCATGTGGTTGCATGCCCCTCACTTCCATCTACATTGATACATATGTAACAATAATTATACCCCAAAACCATAATAAAGATACAATTGGACAACAATAAGCAAACAATAAAAACTACATAACAAAATTGAGCTTCTCTAGTTGGCACACCGTTACGCGCATTGCAGTATTTGTCCAATTCAATACACTAGGCCTTGTGTGATGTAACCTTGTGCAAATTTTTCCATCTATTGACGGGACAATTTCAAAAATCCAAGTTTGAAAAGAAAGAGAGAATTCAGTATAGTCTGCACATGAATATGTCCTTTCTAGTACCATCATCATATGCACACTTCGCCAAAGCAATATTCAAATAACTAAATGTATTGTTAAAAAAACTCCTTTCCCCACGCTTATGTATCAATGTGGATAGATTCAACAAGACTAAATGTGGTGTCTGTCATCTATTTTCTATATAGCGTGGTGAAGAGATATGAAGTTCTGAGATACAAAATCTCAATTTTCACGACGTCTTCATCTTTGAGTTAGAAGGCATGGTCTTAACAAAACTTGCTCGACGTCTTTCCTGTAAATACTTTTGACGTCGTTCAAATATTTCTGCCTCAACAAAGATCTACCCATACGAAGCTTGGGTACGTCATCAAAACAAATACATTTCAAACCGGCGACTGTACATATGAATTTCATTTAGATTGAGAAAGTGCCCAAAACAAGTAATACCGAATAACGCTTTTTGTGCACCATTCATCTTGTGATTCAAAGACGTAATCACATCGTGAGGTGTGAACACCATCACTCTCGCTCCAATCCTATCATTACGATTTATACAATAATCTCAGTCCTAAATTTTTTTTAGCAATATGTATCTACAAAAGACAATGATTTAGGGTTGGTTTGGTATTAATGTCTTTCAGAGAAAGAATCAAATTAGAAAAAAGAATCATATAAGTGTTTGGTAAATTCTTATTTCATAATTACTACATGTTTTAAAATCAGTATTTAAGCATTATTTAACAAAAGTGATTTATTGCTATGATTGTATAAAATTACTAAAATAGATATTGATTATAATAATATTATTTTGTATTATTATTATCATGAGTAGTATTGGAAAATTTTTACTTCTATAACAATATATAATAATATCAAATATTTTCTCAAGACAATGCATTTACCATAATTATTTTAAAATAAAAATAATATATATCTATTAAATCTTAAATTTTCAAAACATTAGAAAATGAAAGAATACATTTAATATTGTACAAAAATCAATTAAATTTAAATTAAATTATTTATGGAGATGCATTATAATTAGAATACTAACAAATCAGTAACATAAAAAGAATTACTTTAATTAATTAAGGTTAAAATGGTTATTTTAATAATAGATAGATAGAATAATTAAAAGCAAAATCTGAAAAGCTACCATTTTGTCGCTTCTCAAAATCACGCCAAATGATTTAGATTCTTTCAAAATCACTTTTTCAAAATTTACCAAACACCTAAAACAACTTATGATCATTTGACAATCAGAAGTTGGGCTTCAAAATCAATTCCAAATGGGCCTTTAGTAATTATATAACATAAATAATGTCACACAACATAATAGGACCAAAGATGTAACAGATAGCACCAACTTTTACACATTAAACTCATGATAGAATGAATTGTAACATTTTTAACAATTGTATCTACAAATGACATTGGGGCATTTTCAAAATATCTTTTCGAAAGTCATTACTCATATACATTCTCATCGCTTCATTTCATGTTATATGATAGTAACAAGTCAATTAATAACAAAGTTACATTGCAGAGTGCTCAATCAAAATTGTAGTAACACTTCGGGTAATCAATCAAATGTAACACTCATATATCGTATGTGACAAAAAACAATTGTAACAACCCAAAAGTACAACTCTTGATAGAATCAATTGTAACACTTATAACAACTCAGATTTTATGAACAATTCATCGACTTCAACATTAGGAGTTCGTTTGTATGGTCAAACAAATTATGGCGACACCTACACGGTATAGGCAAAACCGTAAAATTTTGAAATGAAATCATTTTTCCCTTGCGTGCTTGTTATTTTCCGCAATAGTTATCTTTTTAAAACCCTTCAAGAGCATGGGAAATATTATTTGGAGTCGTCAAATATTAATTAGAGACTGTTTTGATGACTCTCCGGGTTGAGAAAATCCGGGGCCTTACAGTTTTTTGGAAAGAACAAGAAATGTATGCATAACTTTGAGGCAAGAAAGGATAACCAATCATGTAAAGTTTTACCAACGAGTGTTTCGTTATTAACTTCTTTTCCTAAAAGAAAACTCTCAAGTTTTGTAACATTGTTTATTGATTAACTAAATGTAGAGTGTGCCTTTTGCTTTGTTTCTACATGTGTTAGTCAACCTTACACCTAAAGTTTCCATGTTTGATGAATTCTGTCCTGCACTAGGTGAATTGCACATGTTTGATAAGTGAAGCATTCGTGGAATGCAATATAATTATATGAACAATTCATGGGGTCAGAGAGCCAATATGAACAATGCATCGACTTCAACATTTGCACACAAGGTGTTGTACCCCAGCCGATTCTATACCAGCATGGCAGGCAAATGAACAATGCATGGGGTTATAGAGCCAATATGAACAATTCATCGACTTCAACATTTGCACACAAGGTGCTGTACCCCAACCGATTCTATACCAGCATGTAAGGCAATATATATCTGTGCAAGGAGCATTCCAGACTGCACGTGATGTGCAATGGGCAACTTACCATTCCACTAATCTGTGTTGGCTAACAAGACAAGCCAATTCAATGAATCAATCCATTGAACACAAAGCATTTCACTTCATATTCACTTCATAGACTTTCTCAAGGTGAGGTTGGATTTAAAAAAAAAAAAATCCCCTACAATATTTCTCCCCTATTTTTCCTTGACCATTCATTTTTATCACGTCATAAACATAATTTTAAAAGCAAGCACCATCTTCACATTTAGCTTAGTGGCCTCAGTGAAATATTAATGGTTATATGGATAAATTGCTGAGCATACGTCAAGTTCAACTTTAGTCCATATGATTTGTATGTAGTTCCCTCATTTATACAACACAAATACACAACATTGTGATAATGAAAAAAAAAAAAATATGTGTATAATATACATCTAGCCTTGCTTTCGGCATCCCCTCCTTGCTTAATTGAGGTATCAATTTTGGACATGGCTTGTAGCGACCGGAAAATTTTTTGTCATTTAATTTCATGAAAATAAAATTTAGTTAATTTCTGCGTCGCTATGAGTGTCCTATTTGAAATTTAAAATATTTTAGTCACGTTAAATGTTTCCCATGTTTACTTTAAATTTTTAGATTTATGAGTATGATAGTTTCTTCAACGAGCTTTGTTATAAATTTTGACTCGGTATATTTCAAATTTTCATGACATCATAAAATCGGTGCGTATGATTTTTCTTTAATTCTAAATTTTTTTTGGACCGTTACACAAGTACAAAACTATTCATTTTGATGACCTACTTGTCATATTTAAAATAATTATATTGTTACAAACTTAATCTTTTTATATTAAAAATAATGTCCATAATTTAATATTCTAATAAATAAAACAAAAACAATATCAATAATTTTATACAACAATTTAAAGAAACTGTATGTAAATCTTGCACACGAGGAAAACAACCCCAAAATTGCCGATATCTTCCAATTTGAAATTCTATCCCCAACATTCTCCCCATTATCTCAAAACCAAAACCATAATCGCCAAAACCAATCATCTTACTTCACCGTAATCTTCATCAAAATAATTTTTTTGAAACATTTGGATTGGGTTGAAGAATTAAACATTGGACACACGAAATCGCCAAATCGTATGGTGACTCATTCGACAACAAAATGGAGTTGAAAAAGAAGAAAAATGTAATTTGCTTGGAATTTGGATACACCCAGAGACAGGTCTAGGTAGAAGAAATAGCCACTGGGAGAATAAGGAAGGTCCAAGTCAAACATTTTGAGACGCTGACGCATGACGCTACAAAAAAATACCTATTTTGTGACAAAAAAATGTTGTTGCTTAAGTAGAGATTTTGTTGCAACAATAATTTAGTGACAACAAGATGTTTGTTGCAAGCATTGTCGCGCTTTAATCGCTATAAAACGTATTATGTGACAACTTTGAGTCACTCGGCGCATAAGCAAACTCGAAACATTATTTGTTTGACGCAAAAAGTATGAAATAGCAACAACATATTTGTAGCTATAATGTCGTCGTAATGCATATATGTCACGAAAAAATGAAAGGGAGACAAATCAATTTCTCGCAACGATTATTTCGAAAAAAATAATTTACGAGGAAATATGTTTGTTGCGAATACTATTTAAAAGGTATAACGTTTGTTAAATATTCTATTTTGCAACCAAACAAGCTTGTACTAATACACATTTTATAACAAGTCATGTTTGTCGCGTATTTTGTTTTAAAATGATTTTGATTCGTTGCATAGTATAATTTACGATATTAAATATTTGTAGTATAAATTATTATGCAACAAGATGTGTTTGTAGTTCAACACAGAGAGTTTGCCACATAATCATTTGTCGATATATAGTTGTTGCGTAATATATTCCATGACTATTTATATATGTCGCGTATCTTATTTTACAACATATAAAATTTTTACAAAAATTATTGTGCGGCAATGGAGATTCGTTTGTCATAGGTTGTGTGTGTAGTTGAATTTATTCTACAACACATAAAGTTTGTCGCATCATCATTCGTGCAACGATGTATAGTTGTTGGATAATTTATTTTGTGATTATTTATATATGTTGCGTATTCTATTTACAACATATAAAATTGTTACAACAACAAACTATTACAAATATTATTTTGTGGCAATATGTAAACTTTCAACAATAATAAATTTTCAATTTCTTGCATTGCAATAGGATTGTGACTACGGTACAAACTAACTTCATTAAAAATAACTCATCACTTAATAAAAAAGAGTGCTTCAATGTACAATTGATCAAATAAAAAATGATTTCAAATATATAAAACCTTCATATTGGCGTCTCAAAATTGTAATCCTAGAGCTTGACAAGACATTGTAAATAGTCATTAAAAATAAATTAGAAAGACATTATATAAACAAACAAATACATATAAAACACACTTTACTTACCCAGCACCAAATCTAAATATAACTCATTGTTCAAACAATTATATAGAATTAGTAGAGCTCCTCGTATGGCCCGTTGGAAAACGCTTTATGTCTGATATTATTCTCAAGTAAATCGCGTGAACCCTTTTTCATTCTCAATCAAATTAACAAATAAAATCTAATGTTGGACAAATCATTGTCATTTCTCAAGTCAATTTGTCATCATTCAAACACAGTTAACAAACCCCAGTTGAAATTTTTATGATGTTTAGTTATTAAAACTATTATCTAGATGTTTGAAGAATGAAAAATGTGTCCATTCATGTCAATTGAAACAAGAATTTTGGTCCTTGTTACTTTGTCGTGCTGCTTGTTTTTGGTTCCTGCAGCCTATGCAGACACAAAGAGACACAATTTTACAAGGACAGCAGCCGCTTAGGGATTGGGAGTTCCTCAATTCAGCAAACAAGGTGAAAAATGGATTTCCTCAACAAACTGGCTACTAGAACAGATTATCAGAGCATGTTTGGGAGTGATTATAAGCAGCTAAAATGTGCTCATTATCCCCCATGTGGCCAAACAACATCGCTTAAAAGTGGACCTGTCAATTAATGTGGTCAGATCCAACAAATGTCTGTATAAATTCCCAAACTTCCCAATAAAGGACTGGGGATCAATTGGAACTAAGATCCTTTCAGCTAACAATCAACATTTTCATCAGTTCTATATATCATTACGGTTTGTAAATATGTACAACAGTGTTATATGCAAACTCAACCCGTGCAAGTTCCTTTCAGCTAACAATCAATATGGTTTGCACGTATATAGTGCTACCAATAAGAAAGAAATTTCAAGACAGATTATACATAGAAATTAAAATCAATATAATAGATGAAATACAGTGGGCATCCTATGAGTGTTGTAGAAGAAATATGGTGGACAGTTTTACACTACTACCTTTGCAAAATCAACTTTCAACCTATTGATGCATTTGGAAGCTATTGTCTAGTATTGAATCATAATATGCTATTTTCCAACATATGTTATAGCTTGGATGGTATATGACCTGATATAAGTTAAAAAACTCGAGTGCATATATTGGAACAAACCACTTTCAAGAATTAGCAATGAGACTTCTTTGATAGTGTTTCTCCAGTTACTAGAGTGACATCCATTAGATTGCTTATTGCAGTTGCTACAACTCACAATTTTATTATTTATCAAATGAATGTGAAAACAGCTTTTCTAAATGGTGATCTAGATGAGAAAATATATATGGACCAACCTGAAGGTTTAATACAACTTGGTGAAGAAAGCAAAGTGTGTGAGTTGTCTAAATCCCCTTATGGCTTAAAGCAAGCTTCAAAACAGTGGCATGAAAAGTTTGATTCCTGCATGATTGAAAACGGGTATAAAGTAAATGAGTGTGATAAGTGCATATATTATAAATCATGAAAAATTCACATGCCAATATTAGTCTCCATGTGGATGATTTGTTGATTTTTGGCTCTAATATTTTTGTAATAAATGAGATGAAAAATATACTTAAGACCCATTTTGACACAAAGGGTCTTGGAGACGCAATTTTATTTTGGGCATGCGAATTACTAAAACATGTGATGGAATTTTTCTTAATTAGTCGAATTATATTTAGAAAATTTTGAAAATATATAAATATGTTGATTTTAAGCATGTTTCTAATCCTTTTGATTCTAATATTCATCTATTTCGTGTTGAAAGTGAAAACGACGTCATAAATCAAAAGGAATATGCCAGCATGATTTGTAGCTTGTGATATGCTAGTGATTGTTCGAGACTTGGTATTACATTTGCAGTAGGGATACTCAGCAGGTTTACAAGTGGGCCAGGTAGAGAACATTGTCATGCTATGGACCGAGTAATGAAATATTTAATTCGTTCAAGAAACTATGGCTTATTTTATAAAAATATCCTCTCATTATTAAAGGTTTCTTTTATGCAGATTGGAATACATTGTCAAGTGATTCTTTATTTACCAAGAGAAATATTTTTAAATTGGGAGGTAGTGCAATTTGTTGGAAATCTAAAAACAAACCATTATTGCTAATTCCACTATGGAAGTCGAGCTTATTGCATTAGCTTCACCGAAGAAGAAGCAAATTAGTTAAGAGATTTACTACATGAGATCTCAATAGGGGGGGGCGTGGGTCGGGTTGGGTCGGTTTCACCCAACCCGACCCAAACCGAGTAAAATTCGGTTTGGCAAAAAGCCAATCCGAAACCAAACCAAAAAAAAATAAAATTCGGCCAGAAACTCGGATCGGTTCGAGTTTTCGATTTTGGGCCAAGTATGGCTATATATATATATAAACTGAGTCGGTTTCGGGTTGGGTTTTTCCAACCCGCAAACCGACTGAATCGCCCAAACCGACCCAAGTCGGTTCGGCTTGGCGGTTTAAGCGGTTATTTTGGCCACCCTAGATCTTAATGTGGGAGAAACCAATACCTCCTTTATTGATTCATTGTGATAGCACTGTTGCCATTGGTAGTGTTAAGAACCGTTATTATAACGGTAAATGCATACCTATAAGAAGATAGAAAATACATTACTGTGAGTTCTTATTTGAGTAGTGGCATAATTAACGAGAATTATGTTAAATCTTGTGATAATGTTGCAGATCGATTAACTAAGGCATTGACAAGAGAGATGGTCAGGAATACTTCGAGGGGGATGGGACGTAGGACCATATATCCTGTAACTGGGTTCAATGAGACAAACAAATTATAAGGTGGCTGTAAAAAAAATGCACACTTTTTTCCATATAAGTGCATTAATCTTGTAACGTCGGGAGGGTTGATTTTTCTAAGGAAATAAAACTCTTAATAAAGTCTCAGAGTTCGTATTAGTAGGGTGCAATAGTTACAGGAGCACACTTGACAGATTTTACCTATGTGACAGAGAGAGTGGGGCTGCTCTCTATGAGGATTTGAGTATTTCTCAAAAAAGCACTCTGGAAAACTAGGACCAAAGATAAGGCCATAACATGCTAGCCATTAAAACTCATATTAACACCAGTATTGTATTATTATGTGTGAGCGATAATTTTTATTTCTCTTAACCGCTTATAGCTAGAGGTGTCAAGATGGGCAGTGCGACCAGGCCCGCATCGGCCCGCCCATGAAGACCCGGAACCGTGGGCCGGCCCTTGAACCGAGCTGGCGGTTCTGGGATCAACGGGCCGGGTTTAACTGCTGGCTGTTCAATTTTGTTTTAAAAAAAATAAAAAAATTGAGGCAGAGAGCCTTTTGATTTGACAAGTCATGACCTCAAAGCAGTTAGGGATGTCATTGCAGCTATGCCTATGGGCCAATCAAATTTTAAAAAAAATATATATAAAAAAAAATGTGTGTGTTGTGTTGTATTTAGATGTAGTTAGTTGTTTTTTTGTTTATTTTTGTATTTAAATTCAAAAATTAGAACTAATACAGTGTAAAATAACATATAAATTCTATATAAATATATTTTGTTATAATTAATAAATGTGAATTTATCATTGTTATTTATTTTTTATTTAAAAATTTAACACATTTTTTGCTATAAATGTAAACATATATTTTTAAATAAAATAAGTTAGTAATTTTTTTAAAAAAAATTAATTTTTTATTCATATGGGCCAAAGTGGGTCAACCGCACGGCCCATTATGGGCTCAACTCAAAGGGGGTGGGTTTGCATTCAAATTTTGTGGGTCAAGGTTGACCCGGCCGCAACCCCGCCAAGATGCCTGACTTTTTTTAATGCGGTCATTACCGAGCTCAACTAGAGCGCGGCTCGCCAGTCCCACGTCAAACCGGATTGACACCTCTAGTTATAGTTGTGGTCCTGTGGAGTAGAGATTGTTGTTTCACTAATGAAGGTTCAATGCCGAGTCACACCTATCATGATGCATAATTATTTATCTTTTGGCAAATGTATTTTAATTTATTTTCAAATAATAAAATGAGAGGGAGAATGTTGTGTAACATTTTATGATTTAAATGTAATTTTATTGTTGGAAGATGGAAGGTTGGAAGTTTCATGACATGATTATGCTGAATTATGTGAGTTGTTATTGAGGAAGATCATAAGTTATAAAAATGAGTTTATGAGATTTAATTTCTTATTAAATCTTATTGTCTTCCTAACATCTATAAATACCGTTCTTTTTTTTCTCCCTAACTTTACACAAGATAGAATATGCAATTTTATCTCTTTTTCTCTAAAAAGTTAATACATATTTGCCACAAGAAAGGTGTTCTTATAGTGGAGTTTTGAGTTCATCTTCTAGTGCAAAAAGGATTGAACTAAACAACGCTTCGCTTGGCTATCAGACATGGAGGGACAAGTCAAGAAGATACAATGGTGATTGAGGATTTCCAACACCGCAGAGGGCCTGAATCTCCTTAAGAAGAGCGAGACACCCATGCCTCAGCCTAATTGGTTATGAGTTTGCTTCTAAATTTAGTTGTAATTTTTTATTTACAATTGTATTTTGTCTAACACAACCAAAAAACAACAAATAAAAGATCTCACCAAATTCGTCACTGTTCGGATAACAATTCTTCTCGAACGAAAAGTTGGATCTTGCTCTTAACTCTTGGATCTGATCATCAATGCGTTGTGAACTTTCTATCCAAAATTCACAACGATCGGATCATGGAGCGCTGAGATATCAACGTTTGATCACCATTGCATACGCTGCGAATTTGCTATAATGATGCTGCTCTCGAATTTTCTCTCAATTTTGGGTGAGTTGGATTCTCTCCTTCATGCACTCACACATGGATTCTATTTCCCAATGCCCCAATTTATAATGTTAATTAAGGCATCGAATAAACACCTAAATGGTCTTTTCTTTTCCAATTTTTCACCCATGCAAGGATACCTAATCACAATTGGACTAGGACTCTTTGCTATACCAATTTAATTACCATTAAGTCCCTTTAATTTGGACTATTTTTTTGGGCTTGGCCTTTGATCCACCCCAAGATATGGGACATATACCCAATAGAGACAAGAAAAAGTAAAGAGGTTGAGAGAAGGAATGTATGCACCACAAATTTACATCTAAATTTTTTTTCTTTATATTATGTCCAGTAGGGTATTAGGAACTGGATATGAGGGTATTAGTACCCTCCATACGCAAAAAGTAGATTAGTTTTTTGGTTCGATAAGAAACTGGATTGTAACACATTTGTAATAGTTTTTGATATTTTCTTTTGGGGAAAACTGTTAGAAATAATTAGAGACAACATCTGTAGGTCGCCTTTTCTCTTTTGCTTCGGATTCGTCTTATTTTTGATATGTAAAAACAGGTATATTTAATAATAATAAAAGCCAAAGAATAAAGCAGGATAACTTAAACATAGCGGAAGAGTGAACTATGTGAATCTCGTCTCTTGATTTCTTTTTACATCAAATACCATAGATTTCTACAAAACATGGATTTAAGCAAAGGATGAAAATACATTACTTACAATTCTATAGAAAAATGGCTCCTGACAAATCATTACGTCTCATAAATGACCCATATGTCTTAAAAGTACTACAAGATACTTTATCAAAAGGAGGTGCTTATATTTTAAGGACGAGTTCACTTAAGCTATTAAACTTTATAAAAGCGGTTGTAAGGTACTCTATAGTCCAATAGTCATATATGTCCACGACAAAGTAGGTGGCTTCATACTTTTGTAGCCCGGGTTGATGGGGATAGGAAGACCATACATCAATCTTGGTAATCAAATGGTATTCTTGGCCATCCGGGCTACTTCCCACATTTGCACCATGACTTCATAGTAATCTCGATCCATTTCCTACAAGAATCATGAAACGACTATGAATTGTGACATTCAATGAGTAAAATACAGTGCACGTGTGATGTTGTATATAAATATATATTTTATCTTTCTTAGGGCCCTTCCCTTAAGTAATATTTGTACACCGAGCGCTCAAATGAACATTCTTTGTGCATATGCACGATGGCCAAACTTCTTTGGACCCTTACCATCCCTTTATGGGCTACTTTTGCCCTTGGTCATAGTTGATCAACTCTTGGAACCCTTACCGTCCCATTATAGGCTACTCTTGCCCTTGGCTGTTCTTTAATCGGACCTTGTGTCCTCATATGGGTCGCTCTATCCCTTGGCAATAGTTGATCAACTCTATTATTTGGACCCTTACCATCCCTTGGTGGTGTATAAATAGGCTTGGGAACTTATTATATCATAACATAACTTGTCTTTGTTTACATATAGACTTAGTTTTCTCATCTCAAGTTGAGCATGTATAACACAAAATAACTTTCTCATTCTCATTCTTCCTTCTTGTTGCATAAATGACAAATAGGCTCAAGATGCTCATAAATCTCATCAACATAAGTCATTTGGAGCACATAAGAGCACATTTATGCAAGACGCACACACGTATATATATATATATATATATATATATATATATATATATATATATATATATATATATATATATATATATATAAATACTTATCGTGTTGCACATAAGGCCAATAACGTAAGTTACTCACAACATTCCATATCTTTACTTGAATCAATCTCATCAAATGAAGTATTTTGGAGCACATTAAATTTATGAAATATGTACTTATTGTATTGCACATAAGGCATATAACGAATTGACTCACAACTCTTTGTCGTTAGTCTTGATCCACCGAAAATAAAAGGTCATATATATCAAAACCTTATAGATGGTGAATATTACTTGAATCTGTAGGTAGGGGTAACTTGCGTAAACCGGTCTCGTGCATTCACTTGTAGAGATTTTGAGGCACCGATACCCCATCGTACAATAATAAATACGGGTATCAATACCTTCCAGAGCAGAGAGGTATTAAGAGTATTTTATTTTGAAAGCAAAGTTCCTAGCCCTTAGGATCTGACTTTCTCCACCATGAAACTTAAGGGTTTTTGGTCCCCTTTGCTACTGCCCGATTCGGGGCCATGAGGCTCGGGTGTGAAGATTTCTCTATCAAATTAGGGAACTTCCACACCGAGATTTTTCATTAAGTATTTACTCACCTCTTTTCATTAGATCTATTTTCCCCTTTAAGTGGGTTATTTCCTTCTTCTTTAGTGTTAGAGAGTGTGTGAAAGTGTTATGATGATTATAGAGAGAAGAAAGGGGTAGGTTGTGGCTTTAATTGGAGGGGTATTTATAAGAAGAAACCAACCATCCCCTCATGATTGCTTTTATCTCCATTGTGACACATGTAAAGTTGGATAGATTTGCTTAAGATTTCGTTAGCCTTCATTTAATGCTTTCCCATTTGCCCGTAGTTTTTGTAGGGTGCAATAGGGACACAAGGGATAGCACATAGGATACTAATCTCTGCAAAAATCTCAATCATTTAATACAATTGGCAGATTTCTTACTTTCCTGGACCCGTGAATGGGTCGGGTTTTGAAGGTTGATGCATGCTTATTTTTCGACTTCTCTTATACCATCTCGAAGATCTTACGGGGATCTTCGCAACAAATATCTTACGGGGATCTTCGCAACACACTTTGAATCGTAGAAAACGGACTACCACAGTGATTAAAACACCATTCTAAAAATGGCTACCCAAACATGGTTTTGCTGGAAACTCTTAACCGTTTTCCATATTTCAAACTTTCTGGAACGTTTTTTACATAAATTTTTGGGGCTGATTTCTTAGTCAAATGTAGGTGTATTTGGTACCATTTCGAAGGTCTCATTGTGTACTTCGCAACACCGCAAGATTCGTAGAATTTCAACCAATACATAATTCATACGATCAGTCCAAAGATGGTTGCTTGGCTTATCCAAAAAGGCTTAAAACTTTATTTCTCAAATTTTTGGGTTCCCACCCACTTTTTCACTATGAATCAATCAAGCCCTATCATAAGCTATTAAATCTTAAATTAATTCATATTAGTCCCTTCATAATTCATTAAATCCGATTTTCCCCTTTTTATTATTCGGATTTAAATTAAATTCTAAATGTTAAGACTTTTGAAGAAATTTTCGGGACAACTCAACTAAATTTTTCATTTTATTATATTTTTCATATTTAAAATAAATTTATTAGAAACATGAATTTTCGGGTTGTTAAAAGGAAATGAAGTCCATCTCGCAATACCACATCTTTATGGTCAAGAATGTCTTCCAATCGAGGAAATTCCTAATTTTTATATGTTGCATTCCATTCATTAAATGGAAATTTTGGCTGATCATAATATATTTTGCAATATGTTCTTTATATATAAATGAACATCAGAACTCGTTCTATATGATTTTAGAAATGGTATTCTCTTCTAGTCATTGAGTTCGAGTATTGCACAAGTGCTTCCTAATTGGACTTGCATATAATGTGGTTTACTATTTTTGCTACTCTTATGGTCAAGATTTCGTACTTCCACAGTTTCTTTCATCGGGAAATCATCAAAATTTATCCACAAATTATGGATTGAGGAATATGACTTATTCTGAGCCTTCAACTTCTCCTTATAGGATCTCCGATGCAACCTTTGTCTTCTTTACGCCATATATTCAAAATCCTTTGCTCACACTTTGTCATATTCACAAAGACCCTTCTCGCTCTTTCCTCTCGTAAGAAATTTCCATTGCTTCACACGTTGATCTTCTAAGAATGATATTTTCTTCTATTCATATCCATCCTCATCTCAGAAGAGGCTATGATGCCACTACTACAAAATGAAAAGCGTAAGAACTATACAATGAGTGATTAAACTTCAATTGTAGATACATTGGTTTTTACTCAATGTTTTCATATTCTTTTTCTAATGGCACGGAAAATCTTTCGGCATGTTTAGTACGGTGGATTAGATATATAGTTTTGTTACGGTCTTGTTCAATGTACCAAAATATACAAATCGTGCTATTTATGAATGGTCACAACATGAATTGTTTTTTCTTTCATTTCTTCATTCTCCACATAATCAGCAATTACCACGACTGACATGTTTATAAATGAGAAATATTAGGATCTTTTGTTGAGGGAAACAAACAAGGGGTTTTTTCAAAAATAACCACAATAAATAAACTATTTCTTAAAATACTATCATGTTTTTTTTATTCTAAAAATACTATTTTTTTTAGTTTTGTAACACTTGTTGTTACATTTGTTACATTTGTTATTTTAGTTATAATAAATGTGTTACATTTGTTATTAACAAACATAACAAATGTAACAACAAGTGTTATAAAATTAAAAACAGTATTTTTAGAATAAAAAAAGTTAAATAGTATTTTTTAAATTATTTTACATTTTGTAGTATAGGGTGAAATTATCTCAACAAACAATTCACTAAAATTCACCATCGGCCAAGTTCACTAATTACTCAGCCATGAAGGATGGTTTAGATCAAACAGTTCCTTGAAAGAATATCTTGAGAAATATTTGGCAATGAGAAAACATGTACTCCAAGGCTATGAATATTTAAGAAAAGTTTCTCTTCTCTCTGGTTGGGGATGGAAACACTGTGCAATTCTTGATGGACAAAAGTCGGTTTTCATCTCTTTCCTCTTTCGTAATTATATTATTTGTCAAATCTAACGTGTATGGAACAATAATCAAGGAAAAAATACTCAAAACAAGTATTCATGAGATACCAAAAATGATATGCAACAATATTCGTTGATTTAAAAGAATGCCGAATATTGACAAAAATTGAAAACAATCAAATTTTATTTCAATAACCAATAGTGGATCTTATTTAAATGATTCAGAGTATAGTCACAAATGAGTAAATTCTACAAACAGAAAAGGGGCCGAAAACGAGGACTTGTTGGGGCTAGAAATCGTTAGTTTTTGTACTAAGAAAATGGGGAAAAGAGTGGACTTAAGGGACTAATTTTTTGGGACAAATGATGGATGAATGTTGCTGTAATTTAATAGAAGAAAAGACAAATTCTGGAACTTAGAGGGCCGGAAATTTGAGTGCCAAAACTGGAACAAATGCTGGAATTTTATGACTGAAAATGAAGAGAGGAATGAGCTAGGAAAATGAGTGTAAGTTTGCTGGAAAGTAAACAGAAAACAAAAAGCTATTTGAGGCCCAAATTTGAAGAGGGATTATGGGAGGTTTGTGCTTAGTTTAAATGTTGATTTTGAGGGAAAACACACACACATAGGGGGTGATTTTGGGTCAAAATTGGGGTTTTGGGGGGATGTGACCTTGTGGCTGATTAAGGAGGTGGAAAAATTCAGCACTTGGTGATAGAAAACATGGGTAGGTGTAAGAGGTTAAAGGCTGGAAATGGTTCTTTGAGGCGTTTTTTAGTTAATGGAGGAGTTGTTTGGTTGATGCAAAATGGTAGAGGTTAAGGAGTTGTTTGGCTAAGTATTTTGGTGGTTTTAAGGTGTTGTTTGGGTGGGGTTTTTGGTTAAATTTTGGAGGCAAAAAGTAAATCGGGTTTTGGCTAAGAAATCGAAAATAAAAGGCCGGAATTTTTAGATACAACAGAGAACAAATTTTAAAAAATTAGCCTAGCTATAAATTATTTCTCTTTCAACTTGAAAGTCAAAACTTACCAAATCAAAATCGAACAACGTTCGTTTTCATATAAATTCCAAAATTGTCGAACTAAAAAAATTATTTGAAATGAACACGTGCAAAATTTAACGTGACCAAATATTTAAAATGAACTATGAGGTTCGAAGTGATGCCTAAAGTAAGAAAAAAAAATATTTCTTGAAATTAAAAGACGAAAGAATTTCGGTTGTTACAGGAGTTACCTTTAGAAAAAAAAAATTGTCGTCCCCGAACTCTAATTCATTTCTTCTTTGATCGGCATAACTCTTCCGATAGCCTCTTGCGATGTCTTAATTCGACCTGATCTTGTCAATTGCATCCATTGTTTTCCTCAACCACAATTTCACTAACCACTGAATCAACAGAATGAAGAGGAATACGATGCAACATAGAGCTTCTAATTCCCTCAAGGTCGGTTCAAGTCCCATAAAAACCGAACCAATGAAATGGTCAACATAATTGTAAAACCAAGTAAGATTTTTCGCATTGTTTGATTCCCTAGCATCTAGATCACTTGCATAATTATTACTCATACTCTTAGGTATCACAACACTTCTACTAACATAACCCCCACAATCTTTTACTTTTGAGAAAATTATTCATCACGATACTCCAATATGAATAATTCTTACCAATTAATCTTACACTAATATATTGAAGTGAATCATCCCTTTCAGCCACCATTATGAGGTAAGCAAATACAATTACAAATCAGAGGGAATCAATATTATACAATTCCAGAAAATCAGCAACACAAACGACCAAACAATCTGCCTTTACAAACGAAACTCAACCAACAGCCAAACAAACACCACCAAAAGTGGATTGTAAGTTATGGGTCCTACAAAATGTGTGGATAAAAAGTATGTTTGACCAATTTGACCAAATTGAAATTATAATTTAAGCAACAACACTTTTATTAACATAACCTCCACAATTTTTTACCTTTAAAACAATTCTTCATCATGGTACTCAATATGAATAATTCTTGCCAATTAGTCATACACTAATAGATTGAAGTCAATCATCCATTTCGGTTTGCCATTATGAGGTAAGCAAATACAATTACAAATCAGAAAGAATCAAGATTATGCAATTCTAGAAAATCAACAACACAAAGGACCAAACAATCGCCTTTAAAAGACGAAACTCAACCAACAGCCAAACAAACACCACCAGACGATAAAAAATTATCCACAAAATAATATGTCTCAAAGGACGTGCCCTCACACATCGTCGTCGTCGTCGTCTCTGTGCGTGGGTCTCACTCGTCATTGCGTCCGGTCGCGTCTTATGTCCACACGCTACACGCACTGGTAGTGGGTGATCGTCTCATCACCGTGAATCCAAATATGGTCACCAATCTCCAAACCAAGGTCACTTTGAACGTGAATAATGGATTTTCGGTTTCACTTAAAGGAATATTAGGGTTTTTCAATGCACAAAACTTTGAAAAGAAAAGGAAAAAGAAAGAACTAAAAAATCAATACATAAATTGGTATGTGATACCATGTGAATGTTTGTATATCAAACTAAGAAGAGAAGAACAAAGAGGGAGAAAGAAGAACCAGTTTTACTAAGCAAACGACGTAAGTAAAACACTAAATACAACTAGTTTATATAATAAGACAAACCCTAATATATATTAAGTAAAACAATCTTCTAACATATTCTAATATATTAGGACTCTAATATTACTTATATTACTTTAACATGGTAGGCATTTAATTTAATCACTTTTGTTGCCACTAAGTGTTCTTTGTCATGGTCGGTTGTTCATTCTGGGCTAGTCTAGAGAATTGGGGATTCATAAATACAATAAATTGGAATGCCGTTACACATCATATCTAAGGAAGAACACAACCTATTTTTCTTCCATATGAAATCCTATTTACAATGTTGTTTCTATTGTGCCTCAATTTTGTATCATTGTATGTATAAATTTGCAGTGAGTAAGTGTGTCAATATCGTGCATTGTATGATAACTTTCCAAAGAGTTGATTGCTTGCTTGTGTCGCTTGGCTTGAACTTCTCTTTAGAGTAGTATTTCCGTATGTTGATCAAGTCAAAAGTTAAAGATTTCTGGCCTCTGGGGGCCATCATGCTTGGGCATTGCTACTGTTGGTGCAAGAGATGTTGTGACTACTATGGTTGTTGCCGCCATCACATCGATTTAGTTGTAAATGGCCCACTTCTTGTAGTCATTGTACCATTTGGAACAACTTTTATTGGTTCAATCCATATAGAGTTTTGATGGAACTGAGAAGAAAAGGCTAGTTGTTGTTGCAATAGTTGTTGTTGCTTATGTTATTGAAGACGATATAAAGGAGAATTAGGAGAAGATGTGGCGGTATTTAAGTTAATCACCGTTGGTTCAACAAAGTGTTTTTTATCAAAACCGGTTTTATATTATGAGCTAGTCCGGATAATTGAGGATTCATAAATACATTAAAATGGAATTCCATTACACATCATATCCAAGGAAGAACACAATCTATTTTCTTTCCATTTGAAAATGCATTTACAATGTTGTGCCTATTTGTCGAATGTGGGTCACTAAATCCACTTGGCACAAGTCCATTGGGCAAGATGGTTTGTTTTGTGTGAGACCGTTAGATGTAATAGATGGATGAGATTTTACTAGGACTTTATACATATATTATGTTTTCTTGTTTTTTAGGTCAGAACAAGAGTGGAGAAAACAAGAGAGTAGTCATTTTCATTCTTTTCTCATAGTGAGGTTGGACTAAGTGTTTAAAAGTCTTGGTCATCTTCGGTGGGTAGGTTGGTGAACAAATCCGATTGACGTTCTCTTAGGTTGCAGTGCAATGTTTATTATGGCAAGAATATGAGCCCACAAGTTTAACCAAGAAAAAGGAGCAACAAAGGAGAGCTTTTTCTTTTATTTTTTACATTCAAACGAGATTGTAATGATTATTATTGTTTTCAATCTCAACACTATTCTCTGTCCCAATTTTGTATGTCTCAATTTGTAATGAGTAAGTGTGCGAATATGGTGCATTGTTTAACATTTTCTTCATACAATGTTGTTTCTATTTTGTCTCAATTTTGTCTCAATTTGCAATTTTGTAGAAATTTGTCTATGGTTGTCTTTGATCATGTTATTCTTGCAGCTTTATTCTATATGGTATCTTCTTCTTGCTTTATCGATGGCTGCATTCTTGGACAAAATCCAACACCTACCACACCAACAAAAAACTATGAAAATGAGTAGATGACAAAAGATTAACATTTCAAGAGGATTTTCTTTCATTGCTGTGAATTTGCTATAAGCTTACGACATACCTTTTCCTTTTCCTTCAATGGATTTAGGTAAAAAACCAGCTTGAATATGTCGTTATGTATCCTCTTCTAATTTGACCACTGGCTGCAGCCTTGGAGCCTCTGTGACCCCTCCAATCATGGACGAAACACTTTGAAATAAAGTAGGCAACAAAGGCTTCACTTTGCAAGACTATCCTTCATTGCACTTGAATTTTCTAGGTTGCGACATTTCCAAATGAGAATTACCTATGTTCAGTTGCTTTGACCGATTATAAGATAATCGTGAACTTCTTCGTCGTTTTACCACACCTTTAAAGTCATTAGCCAGACAGATTGCTCTTTTCTTTCACCATTCCAGATACCGCGTAGTCACTGTTAGGAAAGCAGAATCTAAGGATCATAATCACATGGCTGATGATCATGAACATGTGCCGGTTGAAGTCTTGATACAAAGTCATGACATGAAGCTTCTAGTATACTGAATTTGTTGTAACAAACTTAGTTTCATTCATGTGCGTAATCTGTTATTTCTTCATTCATTTTGTGCTTTAATTAGTTTCTCTATTGTATATATATATAGGGAGCCAAACGTTAGCATCAGATTGTAATTTTTCTCAGTATCGTTGAATTCATAAAGATAACCCTTCGCTTCAAAGCTTTTAGATCAATTCTCTCCTATAATTCCAACTTGGTATCGAGCCACACTATGGCGAACACGAGTCACAAAGATCAATCACATGAATTAAACTCAAATGTTCAAAATCCATCTATGTTGAGTAACCTCTCCATTCAAAGATGAATCTCACTCAAGCAATCTCTCAAAAGCTTGACAGAGACAATTTTCTTCCTGCGTGGAAGAATATCATAATGCCAATAGTAAGAGGACATGGACCGGAAGAGTATCTCTGCTGGGCACAAAAGTCTCGCCCACCACAGCTTTATTAATTCGTAATCAACAATCAAGTCGAACAACACTTGAAACAATCCACAATCCGACTACACCGGATGGATCTCGGTGGATCGACTCCTAATGGGATGGCTTTACTCCTCCATGACTCCGAGAGATTGTCATGCGTGTAATGGGATGTAATAGCTCAAGTGAGCTGTGGAAGGCCATTAAGGAGAACTATGGAATTCTAAATAGATCAAGGGTGACCTTCCTTACCTCGTAGTTACAGAGAATCGTGAAAGGATCCATGACCATGGATCAATACCTCAACACTATCAAGCAACTTGTCGATAATTTGGAGATTGTTGGTAAGAAAATTGATCATACTTGATCCGATTACACAAGTGTTGGGCGGGCTTGATGAAGAATACACACCTATTGTAGTTCAACTGAATTGCAGGGATCAAGTTACCTGGCATGAGTTATCTTCAACACTTATGACTTTTGAGAGTAGACTTGAGTATCTCAATCAAGTCAGGAATAACTTTGGATCCATTAATCTTACTCAAAGGAACTCACAGAATGTAAATCAATATAATGGAAGAGGAGGTAGAGCTGGAAGGAATACAAGTTTCAGAGGAAGAACAAGGGGGAGAGGTAGATTTGGAAGGACAAATGAAGCAAGGCAATCTGTCAAAATTTGTGGTTTGAATAACCACATCACGCTGCTGGTGTTATAACAGTTTGATGAGAAATATATGGGAAAACGACCTCTTGATCGGATCAATAATTTCACCATCCGCATACACTACATGTCCCAATTCAAGAGAAGATCGAGCTTGGTATGTCGATCATCGAGCCACCACCATGTAACCTCTCGATAAGAACAATGTGGATGAAGCCGAGAGAGTATCTTGTAAGCGAAAAAATGGTAGTAGGTAATGGTTCTTCATTACACATTTCTCATGTTGGATCTAAGGTACTTCACACTAAATCGATAAGGCACTAGTGTTAAAACATCCGCTTCATGTACCTAAGATCAAGAAAAATTTGGTTAGTGTTTCAAAATTAACCACCGACAACAATGTATCTGTTGAATTCTTTCCTCATGGTCGTGTTGTGAAGGATCTACCAACAAGGAGGGCTCTAATGCGGGGAAGCTTGAAGATGGACTATATCAACTCGAACTCCTTCGTCTCCGCACCATCGACTCTAATCCTATCAACAAGCATCATACCACTCATGATTCTCTCATTTTACGCTCGAATCAATCGCCAATTCAATGAAGCATAACTCCATAGAAGCTCAAACTGAAACATGGCATAGAAGGCTAGGACATCCTCTAACTCAGACATTACGACAAGTTTTTAAAGTCTTGTAGTAATTCCAGTTTTCCAATAATAAAGCGAGATCATTTTGTGAATCATGTCGGTTTGGGAAATCTCATGCTTTACCATTTAAAATGTCATCCTCTCATGCTCAAAACCACTTGATCTAATACACTCGGATGTCCGGGACCTTCTCATGTTAATTCTACTCGGTTTTAAGTATTATGTCTTTTTTGTTGATGACTATACTAGATATACCGGATCTATCCATTTGAAATATAAACATGAAGTTCTACAATACTTTGTGCAATTCAAAAGGCTAGTTGAAAATCAATTTGAGAGAAAAATTAAAGTCCTACAAACCTGACATGGGAGGAGAGTATAAAAATCGGAAAAATTAGCCTCGTAATCGTGGGATAGAACTTAGACACTCTTGTCCTCACACTTCAGCCCAAAATGGAAGAGCGAGAGAAAGCATAGACATTTAATGAAACAGGCTTGACTCTTTTAGCTCAAGCAAACATGCCTCTATATTATTGGTGGGAAGCTTTCCTCACCGCCACTTACCTTATAAACAGATTACCTACTCCCTTACTTCAACACAAGTCACCTTATGAAGTTTTGTTCAAAACCAAGTTAGAGACTACAAATAGCTCAAAGTTTTGGGTGCACCGCTATCCTCATGATAAGGCCCTATCAAAACCACAAGTTTGACTTTCACACCCAAAAATGTGTTTACCTTGGACCTAGTATGTCTCACAAAGGGTATAAATGCTTAAATTCCAATGGTAGAATATATATCTCCGGACATGTGGTCTTTGATGAAAATTCTTTTCCTTTCAAAGAAGGTTTTCTAAATAAGTCAAATCAAACCAAATCCACTCCTATAACTTTTCATCACCTTCCTTTTGAATTAAATCCCTACAAGTCATTTCCAAATTCAGTTGATATAGTAAATCCAATTGATGACTCGCACATGAGCTCTCGGTGGAAATGAAAGAGTGGTAGAAGTCGATGATGAAGTCTCACAAAGTGACCAACCTTGCGATCACGAATCTCCGAGTCCCAAGCTGGCATTAAAATTTGGGTGGATATGCCTGCAATTGAGGAAACTGCAGATAAGAATCAACATCCTATGATAACCAGATCAAAAGCTGGCATAATGAAACCAAGAACATACATAGCTACTGGCGATTCACAAAATTCGAGACTATGGAGAGCTTCGTGAATCTTGATGAGGCACTCGAAATGAAAATTGGTGTAAGGCAATGAAGGAGGAATATGATGCAATCGAAAGAAATGACACTTGGACTCTAGTTCCTCCGATCCTACAATGAAAATAATTGGTGCAAGTGGGTATTTAAGTCGAAATTTGGTGAAAATGGAGAGATACTGAGATATAAGGCCGTGCTTGTTGCAAAGGGTTTTGCTCAAACTTCGGAGTTGATTATTATGAGACGCTCATCCAAAGAGCAAAAAAACACCAACTCGAAAATTATCCTCACAAAGAGCAGTCTCCAAAGGTCGGGATATAAGGCAAGTAGACATCAACAATGCTTTTCTAAATGGCGAGACTTGAAGAAATCAGATATATGAAGCAACCTCGGGGGTTTATAGACGCTTCAAAACCATCCTTTGTCCGCAAATTGAACAAAGCTATATATGGTCTAAAACAAGCTCCTAGAGCTTGGCATGACACCTGAAGGAAACTTTCTTTGCAGTGGGAGTTCAAACAATCTAAAGCGAGATCATTCGGTCTTCTATCAAATAGCACAAAATCACACAATCTATCTCTTGGTTTATGTGGATGATATTATACTTACAGAATTGCAACATTACAAAGATGTAAACCGATTGACAAGTTAAATGCATCCTTTGCTTTAAAGGATATGGGCAAACTAAAGAAATTTCGGGTATTGAATTTTATAGAGATGAAATTGTCCTACATATGTCTCGGAGGAAGTATGCTACGATGTCTTGAAGAAGTTCAATTTTGAAAATTTGAAGTCCAAAGATCACTCCTATGGCACCGGAAGGTCGGTGAGTAAGTCGATGGTATATCTCTCGTGAATCCTACACAATTCGGAAGTGCAGAGGTGTGCGGCTGCGATATCTAACTCATACAAGACCAGATATTGCCTTTGCTGTGAACAGGATTAGTCAATATCTTCAAAATCCTACAGATGCTCACTGGAATTTGCTGAAAAGACTCTTCAGATACATAAAAGGTACTCTTGACATGGGACTGATCATCCATGAAGCACAAGATATGAACATTGTTGCTTATGGAGATGCTGATTGGGCATCTTGTCCAGATGACAGAAAGTCTACTGTGGGTTATTGTGTCTACTTGGGTGATAATCTAATATCTTGGTCATCAAAGAAGCAGCAGGTAGTAGCTAGGTCCAAAGATCGAGCGTAATATAGAGCTCTAGCTCACACTCTGCGCAGAGATTACTTGATTCAATCATTACTTGATGAACTCAAGATAACACAAACCGAAATACCAAGGATATGGTGTGACAACCTAGGAGCTAGTGCTCTAGCCTCCAATCACATCTATCATGCACGGACTAAACACATTGAGTTAGATATTCACTTTGTCGAGACAAAGTTCGCAAAACAACCGGTAATAGATTATGTCCCAACAAAGGATCAAACAATGAGACATACCGACTAAACCTTTGATGAATTCAAGACATCAAGATTTAAGAAGCAAGCTTGGAGTCATTGAAGTCAATTCCGACTTGAGTGGGGGTGTTAGGAAAGCAGAATCTAAGGATCATAATCACATGGTCGATGATCATGAACATGTGCTTATCAAGTCTTGATACAAAGTCATTGACATGAAGCTTCTAGTATCTTTGAATTTGTTGTAACAAACTTAGTTTCATTCATGTGCGTAATCTGTTATTTCTTCATTCATTTTGTGCTTTAATTAGTTTCTCTATTGTATATATATATAGGGAGCCAACATTAGCACCAGTATTGTAATTTTTTCCAGATCGTTGAATTCATAAAGATAACCCTTCTGCTTCAAAGCTTTTAGATCAATTCTCTCCTATAATTCCAACTATCACATCCGATTCAGAAAATCTCGACGGAAGATCTAGAAACTCATCATCACTCAATGGCCTACATAATTTTGCCGAGCCATCTCATGACTCAGATTGTCCCCGGAAACCCATCCCGAAGATCTTGTCTTAATTGATTTGTCTCTCAAAATTGGTCAGAAGTATGATTTTTGAACAACTTAAACATGGTTGAACAAATAAATATTAGATATGAAAAAAGACCTAAAAAGTAAAAGGATAAAGTAGCACGATTGTTGCACACATCTAACATTTCATAAATTTACAAATTCATTTTAGATAATCTTTTCTTTAGGTCAATGGACTACGGGTTGCACATGAAAAATGCATTTCTCATGAATATTAAATTCCTTATAATCTCACCCATATTATAACTCTGAGGTTAAGAGGCGTGATGTTGAACAAACAAGATCTCGATGGGAAAAAAAAGGCTTAAAAATAAGAGAATAAAGTAACAGCTTATGATGGGCACAATTGTTGAACGCATACAACTCTAACATGCCATGGCACTTTATAGTTTAATTTGTAAAGATATTTAGTAAAATGATGATCCTTGTAAAGAAAGATCAAATGACAACTCAAAACATTATATTGTAACTCAAGTTCGTCCCAAAAAGGGAAGCACGCATATTCATAAAGAAGTGTTCAGGCATCATAAAAAATGTATTTTACTAACAGAAACACTATTTTTATACTGAGGGAATGCTACAGACAAAGATTGATGGTACCAACTTTTACCAACGAGGGTTTGTTGGAAAGAACAAGAAATGTATGCATAACTCTGAGGCAAGAAAGGATGACCAATCATGTAAGGTAATCAATAAATTTTGTAGTTGATTTATTGCTTACAATTGTTCGTTGCCTTTTTGTTAGCTATGAATAATTGTTTCATACATTTCTAGTTTAGTTATTGTTGACCTCCAAAATGGTCATCAACAGGAATCTCACGCCTCATCTTCCTACGTGTATTCCTTCTTTCTTGGAATGCCACATGGTTTATTCAATCACGAAGATAAGCCTAGGACCGTGTGGATATGTAGCAAAAGATAAAGAAAAACACACTTTGGTAGAGATAATAGCTTGAGGGCCCCTAACTAACGATTTCCCAGATGGTTATAACACTTGAAGAATAATTAGTATAGATGACTTGATATTTCTTATGAGAGTAATGATTTCAACGTCCCTTTCTAGTGAAAATGTGTTTGGTATTTATAGGCAAATTCTATAAAAAGGTCCACCTTCGATGTGCGACGCGTGGCTCGATCTGGAGAGTTCATGAGTTACATCTTGGGACCTACCCAACCAACCATTTCTGACTTCCTAAATTGGGAGAATAAAAAAAAGTTGAAGAAGAAAAAGCACTAGAAAATAAGATCGAAGCAGTTTTTCGAAAACATCTAAAAAAAGTTTTGTCAGTAGAAGAGTGTTGTAAGGGACTTTTCAGAATTGGATTTTTCAAATTTCAACTTTGATGCTTTGGCGGCACCTGGCCCGGGATAATCTGGACGTGGAGTGTAAATCCACAACGGACTTGGTAGATTTATTACAAAACTTCCAAATTTGCTTGCTTTGGCTGGTTTTAGGCTCAAATCGATGTTGTTGGCTATCAATGGAAGATTTTTTTGATCTAGATGAGCCAAACACAATTATCCGCAACTCAATTTGGCCTTGGTGCAAGATGCTAGCTGCTTTCGTCATTCAAAATGCTCCAATGTTCGAAATGATAAATGTATCGAGTGACAAATTGTCCAACATTAATTTTGAGTTAATCTTCCTTATTTATAGCCTTCTCAAAGTGTCAAAAAAGATTCCAAAAAATAGTAAAAATCGTGCCAAAAAGAGTTTTCTGATTGGAGAGAAACTCAAATAAAGAAAAAACCCGTTGGTGTGTTTTAGCACCGGTGATTGCCTGTGCTTTTCGACCTCAAGGGCGATTCGCCCACTCAACTTTTCTACTCTTCATATTATAGTCCTCCAACTTTGGATCTGGTCACTTTTGTCCTCAAATCTTCCAATAGACTCTATTATGATTTTTCAAGTTTCAATTGAGTAAAATTGAGTCTCCGTACTTTCTAGACATTCGCCAAATCCTTGCTCTTTCCATCATTTCTTCTCCAATTGCTTATAAACGAGTCCAAAACTGAAAACAAAGAAAATTAAACTAAATTAAGTATAAAATCAACAAACTAATAATAGAACAAAAATTTAGTTTTAAGGTCCGAATAAGTATACAAAATGTACTTATCAGCAACTGTTGTCGCAAACTATATGTGTCTAATTTTAAAAATATAAGGAGTTTTACTATTCCTTCCACCATAGTTAATTTCAATTTTGATAAAGCTTTATGTGATCTTGGTGCAACCATTAATTTGATGTCTCTATCTGCTTTTTAGAAAATTTGGTTTGGGAGAGACAAAAGCTATTACAGTCTCACTTTAGCAGGTAGACAAGTCAATTAAACATCTATATGGAATTGTTGGAGATGTTCTAGTAAAGGAGTTTTACTATTCCTTCCACCATAGTTATTTTTGAGTTGACTTCATTGTATTGGACATGGAAGAAGATCAGGACATTCCATTGATCTTAGGAAGACCATTTCTGACCATGGGTCGAGCTCTTATTGACTTTCAACAAGGACAATAGATCTTAAGGGTTGAGGATGAGCCAATCACCTTCAATGTATTCAAGGCGATCAAATATCCATTCCAATCTAGATACTTTCTTTCAGATAGATATATATTAGTGGCAGAGTCTTTTACTTGAGTGTCATGTGGTGCGTTTTGATTCTACTAAGTCAAAATTCAAAATTGAAGAAAGTGCATGGTATTTGGAGGTTTCAAAGTACCTATTTATTCAAACGGAGGCCATATTTTGAAGATCTTTGTAAAGGTCCCTTTATGACTCTACTATATATTAAATAGACTCATACACTCGATCTCAAGCCATTACCATCGTATCTTCCATATGCATATTTGGGTAAATTTTCTACTTTTTCTGTGATCATAGTAGATTCTTTAAGTGAAGTAGAAGAAGAAAAGCTACTCAAAGTACCTTGGGATCTAAAGACAGCTATTGAGTGGTCTATTGCTGTTATCTGGGATATTAGTCATTCTTTGTGCATGCACAAAATTCTTATGGATTATAAGCAATCAATTGAGAACCAACGCAGTGAATGATGAGGTGTTGAAATTATTGGACTCTGGTATCATCTATCCCATCTTAGATAGTTCATAGATTAGCCTAGTTCACATGGTGCCAAAGAAATGAGGCATAACAATTGAAAAAAATGGGGAAAATGAACTAATTCTAACTAAAGGAGTCACGAGTGAAAAGTCTACTTAGAATATCACAAGTTGAATACTACCACAAGGAAATACCATTTCTAATAACCGTTCATTGTTCAGAAGTGGAACGACTTGCTGACCATTCTTATTATTGTTTCATTCACAAGTATTATGGCTACAATCAAATCACTATAACTCTAGAAGATCGAAAACTACCTTTAGATGCCTTTATGGAACACTTGTCTGAAGAGGTATATTGAAGTATTTATGAATAATTTCTCAAGATCTCGTGTCATCGTTTGACGCTTGTTTGAAGAACTTGGAGTTAGTATTGCAAAGAGGTGAAGAAACTAACCTTGTGCTTAACTAGAAAAATGCCACTTTATGATGCAAAAAGTTATAGTTTTGGGACATCGGATCTCAACCAACGTGGGTTGAAGTTGACAATGAAAAATTTCAGATTATTGAGAAACTACCAACACCACCGACCCTCGATAAAGGGTGTGAGAAGCTTTTTCGGTCATACATGGTTTTACCGGCTCTTCATCAAGGACTTTTCAAAGATTACATAAACTATGTGCAATTTACTAATGAAGGACGTGCCATTTGACTTTTTGGAAGAGTGTTTACAATCTTTTTACACTCTCAAAGAAAAACTTGAAAATCACCATCATAGTTGCACCAAATTGGAGTTTACCTTTTGAGTTGATGTTTGATACTAGTGATTATGCTATGGAGGCAATATAGCGATAATTTGCTTCACGTTATTTACTATGTAAATTGGATGTTAATAGATACATAGCTGAATTATGCTCTTTAGCGAAAAAAGAGTTCTTGTCTATATTTTTACCTTTGACAAATTTTGTACATATTTTATTGGGTCAAATGTGATTGTCTACACTAATCACTTAGCTCTTGGATACTTTCTAAATAAGAATGATGCAAAATTGAGACTAATTTGATGGGTACTTCTCATTAGTTCGATTTGGATATTTGTTACCAAAAAAAATAATAAAAGAAAAAAGTTGCATAGTAGCAAGAAATCAAATATGTGATGCCAAGCCTAACTAAGCATTGGACACTAGAAAGAGAATTAGATGATTGGTGGTTTGACTTGCGATAAGAATTTTAGAGCTAGAACTAAGACATCAAGGAAATCAAGATAGAAATAGCGAACCATTAACTCTCTAAGCATTCACTTCATTTTGTTCATTTCACTCGGTATGAAAAGAATGGAAATAGTTAGGAACTAAGATAAATTTCCTTGGTGATAGGACAACCTCGGGGTTTGAAAGTAGATACTGAGTGGTTGAACTATACGATTGAAGAGAGATCAATTTGGACCAATATGGCTCAGGTTTGGTAGTTGAGAAGCTCGATAATCTACTTATTTACTAGTTTATGTGTTGGCTGAAGGTTTGAATGAGCTATGCACATAGACACATAGGGTCAATCATATGATAAGTATAAAATTTTCATTGTAGTTTTGTTTGAAATATTTTCGTAAAATTACGTGCTTATATTCATATGGGTTCTGAGGTGGTAAAAAAATGATGTTTGACTGAGCTGCACTTGTTTTTGTTTTGATCTTATGTTAGTTTGATTTAATTTTGCTTGAGGACTAGTAAAAGTTTAAATTTGGGAGTGTTGATAAGTGTTACAATATGCTATAAAATTGTACACATGTTATTTGTTTGGCTCAACATGCTATTGATATTTGTTTGTTTTAGTTGCTTTAGAATCGACCCGAGTTTTTGATGAGGAACGAGAATTTGAAGAAGATGGCAAGAAGATTAAAGGGACAATTGGATAATTTGATGTAGAAACAGAAAGTTTCGTAAAGATCCAAACTGCTCAATGCCATGAGCAGTCCATGTTCATATTCTCATGGTATTGAGAAGCCCACAGGTTAAGCTTGTGGGCACTGATAAGTACAATTTTGTACTTATCTGAGCTTACAAAAAATGAGGATTATGAGTACTCTTAATTGTTTTTAGTATAATGACATGTTGTTTTTATTCATTATAGGATAATAACCAAATGCAAGTGTCGATCAAACGAATAGACAAAGAATGGAAGAAAAATGGACTCAATTGAATGTACAAAAGATACTTGAGGGGCTTGGCATGTAAATACCAAGAGAAAATGTAGAAAATCACAAGAATTAACCATGCGATCGCATGGTTAATAGACATCGCGATCGCAAGACACCAAGATTTTCTACAGAACGCAAATGGACAAAACCATGTGATCTCAAGGTTTTTAACCATGCGATCGCATGGGTATTTCGGGCGTAACTTAAGTTGTTTCTTGATCCAATTAAAAATCTACGAATTCTAGATTAATACAACCGCCTAAGCCACGTCTTGGAGAGTTCGGGAAGAAGTATAAGAGGTAGAATAGAGCACAAATCGTGAGAGATGAATTTTGGGAAGAAGATATAAGAGAAGAATCGAAGATCAATAAACGGATTGTAGATTCTTGGGTCGAAATCACGGGTTGTATCTCTAATTTCTTCTTTTTCATCCGGAACATGATTAATATAATTCTTGTATTATTTTACAAAATCATGTCCGGCTAATTTACTTATTGCTAGGATGAACGATGACACCTCATGCTTTTAATTAATTAGAAGTTTTTTCGTTTTAGTAATTAATTGTTTTAGGGTTAATTATTCTTTATTCATTTTTTCTAATGTTTTAATGCTTGATCACTATTAGAATGTTTGGTGATCTTTATTGAAGTCGAGAGATTCAATATAGATTAAGCACGTGGTATTGAATAACATAGAGTCCAATAATAGATAGAAATTATTATTGGCTTATTTGCACAAATGGTCCCCGACTTTTGCACTTCATCGCGGGTTGAGGACCAATCGTTTCATTTTTAACAGCCTTGGCCCCTATTTCAAATGTTTTTGGCAGCATTGGTCCTTTTCATCATTTTCCATCCAAATCCACGTGAAAGTTGACGGTGGAAAATTTTTTATTTAAAAAGTAAAAAAAAATTGCAGCAAAAGTCCCTAATCTTTCGTAGCATTGAAAAGTCCCATAACTTTCTAAAACTAACACATATGATCCCAAACCTTTTGACAATTTAACCCTAACTTAAATAAATTAAAAATAACTCATAAACATTTTCAAAAATACAAATAAGTCCTAAATCTTTTTATTTTTTTTACAGATTTACACTTAAAATAAGAAAAAGTGTGTCATCAAGCTCCAAAATTTTTAATTTTATTCACCAAAATGACATTTAAATTGTGTTTGATTAAAATCAGATTTTTTAGTAAAAGTTGTTAAAATGTGTGGTTTAAAAATTGTGGGACCATAAAATGTGTGGTTAACATTATTGTTGACTTTGATCTTAGCTTTTTATCAAAATCAAAATTGAAAACAAATCGGGTTAAGTTGACCCAAAGAATATCGACCATGTAAAATTAGGTCGAGCTAGTCCACCCAATTTTATGTGATCCGTCTAGAGGTGGCAAATGGGCGATGGGGCGGCCCAAATTTGTGGGTGATGGGCCAAACAAAAATTGAGTTGATCTAGCCCTGACCCAATTTTATATGGGCTCATATTTGCTGGGTCAACCCAAATTTCGATTTTGTATAATGGGCTAATGGACCATCCAACATAAATTTTTCAATTTTTTTAAATAATAAAAAAAAGAGAAAATCTTCACCATCTTCCCACCCCCACCCCCACCCCCACCAAATCGGAGGAGGGGTGATTTTCCAAACAAAGGGAAGAAATCCCCCCCCCGGGTCGCGAAACCGGTTTCGCGACCTGCTTTCGCGAAATTAGGAGCGAAAAACCATGGTGCTCCTTGGTTTTTCGCGAAAAACCGAGGAGCACCATGGTTTTTCGCGAACCCGTGGAGCTCCTGGTTTTCGCGAAAGGAGAGATTTTCCCCTTGTTTCCGCCGAAACAAGGGGGAAAATTCTCCTCTTTGTTGTCCCGAGAGAACTGGGGTTGGGGTTGGGGTTGGGGTTGGGGTTGGGGTGGGATTTGGGTGGAAAATATTTTTGATGGGCCACTTGGTTTCAAATTTCAATTAACCCGTTGGATAAAATCTGAGACTCTAACAAATTCGCTTTGTTTTCAATTTTGATTTTGATAAAAAGCTAAGATCAAAGTCAACAATAATGTTAACCACATTTTTATGGTCCCACAACTTTTAAACCACACATTTCAACAACTTTTACTAAAAATCGATTTTAATCAAACACAATTTAAATGTTTATTTTGGTGAACAAAATTAAAAATTTTGAGGCTTGATGACACACTTTTTCTTATTTTAAGTGTAAATCTATAAAAAAAAAAAAAAAAGATTTAGGAATTATTTGTATTTTTTGAAAAGGTTTATGAGTTATTTTTAATTTATTTAAGTTGAGGGTTAAATTGTCAAAAGGTTTGGAGTCATATGTGTTAGTTTTAGAAAGTTATAGGACTTTTCAATACTTTCTGAAAGATTAGGGACTTTTGCTGCAAATTTTCATTTACTTTTTAAATAAAAAATTTTCCACCGTCAACTTTCACGTGAATTTGGACGGAAAATGATGAAAAGGACCATTGCTGCCAAAAACATTTGAAATAGGGGTCAAACTGCCAAAAATGAAACGATAGGTCCTCAACCCGCAGTAAGTGCAAAAGTCAGGGACCATTTGTGCAAATAAGCCAATTATTATTATGCTTTATGAAATCTATTTAGGTGTTCTTGAGATTTAATTCAGATGTTTATGTTCGAAACTTATTAGAGATAATTAGGTTCACATATCAATATAGAATTGATTGACCATCGAGATAGGCTTTTGATTATATTAGGATCACCGATTTTCAATCAAAGGTAATTATAAGCTAAAGCGATTAAACTGATAATTGATTAAAGAACGTGTAGGTAGATTCGCGAATCTTAGTGTTAGTAACACTCGAATTCATTCTCACAAATTTACTTTGATTGTTTGATAATTTAGATTTAATTAAATATAATTAGATATAATTAGAATAGTTTTAGAATAAAAAATAACATGCACTGTAACTCATTTGTGGCTGTGAGACATCTTCTACAGCCACGAGGTGGTTGACTATGAGTCCAACTGGGTTTTCGATTTTTATTATTTTGAGGGGGTATTTTAGGGTTATTTTGGCACGAATTTTGAAGAGGTCCCCATAAACACCGGACTAAAAGACTTCGAAGGGTTAGCAATTTTGAGGAGAAAATCACAAACACTCGGCTCAAGAACTAAGTTTTCACAAGAAAGAAGAAGGAGACGGGACTTGCGTTTCGACGCTCGATTCATGCAATTTGTCTTCGGATCTTGTTCTCTTTTTATTTCCTTTCCCAAATCCCGGTGATATGTATCAAATTCAATATGTGTTTGTATAAGACGATACATTTAAATGACCTCAATTCTAGCATATAGAACTTAAAGCCAATTTAACATGTTATTTACTATCAAAATAAGTAAATCTTTTCATTTATAAATAATGAATAAAGTAAGCTATCTAAAAATATTTGGCTTAGCTTAAAAAATGTACCAAGAAAATACATTTTATAACTATTACTTCTCACCCTTTTTTATTTGGGTAACATTTGTAATAATTCTTTATTCATAAAAAAATTGATTTAATCTTTAAGTAATAGTATTACTTATTTATTTTATTTGTAGAATTCTAAAGATTATGAATTGTTGAGCATCATAGAAAAGACTAGCAAGAACGAATATTTTATTAGAATATTTCTGTGATTATTAGTGCTATGTGGCGATGGAATTTTGACCTTTAACAACACAAATTTTCAACGTAGACCTTTCTTAGTGAATGTGGAGATAAAATAGAAAAATAAAAATAAAAATTTGAAGCTTGATGATAGCAACAAGCATATTTAGAATTATATGGTTTAGTTCAGTGTTGTTATAGAAACCAATGCTAATTTTACGTTGAAAAAGTTACAAATTCTAATTTTAGGTTAAATTATTAATTTTTTGACATCCAAATATGATTTGCTCGTCCAAACTATATGCCTTGAACTCCCTAAGTATCTAATCACTCATATAAAGAAATGGTATAACGATAAAAATAATGAAACAATCAACTGAAACATCCAAGTAACATTTATGTACTTCTAAAGATGGTGGTGAAACATTCAAGTGAAGGAAGTCTAAATAGAAAGGCTTTAGATATCCAAAGCTTTCTATTGTGTACCTTCATAATCTAAAAACAACATTTAACCACTTTTCTATTCTTAGCTCTTTAAATGTTAGATTGGATTGGCATTTAAACCTTTAACTCTTTCAAGTAGGTGGATCTTCATCTTCTATTGGAAAGGCAGCAAATTTAGTTTTCAAACATCCAAAAGAGATAGAGACGACAAAAACAATGCAACAAGTTCAATTCCAAAATACAAAATGGGGACATCAGAAGTTTGCTTGATAGTTAAACTAGACAAGATTATTGAAGAGACGTATGTAATAAAATTTGTCACTTGTCTCGTGTACCCCAACAGATCAAATTTGTCATAGATGTCCAAAGCATGTTAGCACTTTTAAAGCTTGAAGTCATTATTTTTAAACGTTCAGACTAAATTGAGACATTAAGAACAAGAAGATTAAAACTCTCAAGATCTAGGTTTGAAATCTCGAATAGATCCGATTTCAAGTCCCATTGTAGTTAATCATCCGAAAAGACTAGTTAAGTATCATTGGCTTGGTTGATCAACAAAACTCACATTCTTGAGAATTTTATTGTCGCATGAAGGCACTCGTAGTATTGACTGGACAAGTAGAGGAACAGATGCATTGCTAGCGCTACTTTTAAAGTTCAAATTCATTATTTTGGAAGTCTATACTAAGTTCATACATTGCAAACAAGAGGATCAAAAGTCTTAAGTTGTGGGTTAGAAATCTCTCTTAGATTTGAGTTCCCTTTTTTTATTTATAGAGAATTGATCGATTCCGTTTCCTTATATATTGAAATTTTAAATTCATCTAATTTTGGAAAGACTTGAACCCAACTAGACTATATTCATCCCTATTCTGACTAAGCACGTACGCCAAAAAGATAAAACAACAACTCTCCTCTCTTCTTTCTTAAAGAATTAAAATAAAATAAACTTTAAGTGGTGAAAATCACCCCACCTTCCATTTTTCAGTATGTTAAGATGTTGGTGAAAATCTACGCAAATTTACGATTGTTTTCAAATAATAGCAGTGATGAGAAAAATATCGTCCACGAGAATTGAGACTTTAGCATTAATTTAGTTAAAACTACCTCAATTCGAAAACACACAATTTTTAATTGTTTTAGTGATTTGACTTAACTACTTTATCAATTCTATGAAAGCAATGTAAAAGTTTGCAAAGAGTCTTGGAGAAAATTTAGAGAAAAATAACACTATGATTTCAACTCCACCATTGTAAATTTATTTTAATTCTCAAATTCTTGCAAGTATATCAATTCATGCCTAATTTGACAATCAATAATCAATAATCTCTCTCGAGTAGGGTTAAACATTTTCATATATGATCCAATAATATCTCTATCACAGATTCGAGTATACAAAAATGCATTCAAATCCAAGATTATTCAACTGCAATTGCACAAGGTATAGAAAATTATCTCTAACTCCTATCGAACTTAGCATTCTTTGTCAAAACTCAAATAGTGCTTAAACCTAAATTAAACCTCTCGAAAGTAAAAGAAGTCACAAAAACATTCAAACGTTGATCAATCATTCAAACAGGATAATTACTCAACAAATAATCAATCAAACACAAATTGAATATAAAAAACGGGAGTCCTTGAATTAAAATTTAAAACAAAGTTTACATCGTCATCTTCGTGTGAATATGTTTAGCCTAACATTTTTAAACAATTAAACGTACATCATCTGAATTATGTTAAGATGGAAGAAACTAGAAGAGAAATATTGAGCCATTGAATGTCTTCAATTAGAGCTTGAACAAACTTCTCCGCATTCATACTTGAAAAATAAGAAAAACCAAGGTTGATCTAATTCTCAACTAATTAAAACCCATGATTTTGCCTCCAAAATTCTCCAACAATTCCAACCATTTTTAGTACAAGATTTCTTGTATTTATATAATTGTCTAAATAGGGCTGAAATTTCGTGTACAAAAGTCCCAAAACTAGTCTCTAAAATATGACAAAATAGTTGAAATCGTACTATGGGGACGTCCCGCCGAGCGGGCTCTCATTAGCTCTAGTGGATAGAAGAGTATGAATTTGGCATAACGTCTGCTCAAACAGGGTAAGGTCTCGCTCAAGCGGATATAAACCCCACTTTTTGCCTTCTCGAGTGGGTATTTTTGTGGGCAATATATTTTTATACTATTTTTCATGTTTTTAGTTCCTTTTGTTTTTGTTTTTTGTCTCCAATGCTCTCTAAAATGAATTTGATTCTTAAAAATAAAGAAAAAGAAAAAGAAAAAGAAAAATTCAATACACTTTCCATCCCAATTACCCAAAACATTATACAAAAGTATTTTCAAAATACAATTACCATAGTAAAATGACAGTTGACATATTCTTCGTCCGTTCCCGCCCAAGAAAGGAAAAGAAAAACCCAAAAGCCCCATTACAATATTTAAGATAAGCTACAGAATTTGTAACAGATTCTTTCATTTGAATACGGAGTAATCTTTCCTCACAAAATACTACTACAAATTAAACATACAATGCACAATTTTCTAAAACGTGGTTGGCAATTTATTCATGCATTGAACGAGGGCCAAAAAGGTTTATGGAAAAATGGTGAAGGCAGAATTCCTCTAGGATTTTCTTCCCAATTACCAAACGTTCGATATACAGCAGTGTATTACGTGAATAATCCCATCTATTCTTTGTCTTTATCTCCCACTCTCATAATTTCATTTGATTCATAGATTATAATTACTAGAACAATATATTAATTTCTCAGTGTGTATACCTCACCTACATTTTTCATCGCCTCATTTTCTCTGAAAGACACTTTGAAAGGTAGCCTCTTCTTTCTTTTCCATGTAAATTGTTTGATTTGTTCTTTTGAATTTCTGGGTTGGGTTAAATTTTCTTGTGGAGAAAGAAATGGGTTTAATTTTTGTTCAGTTTAATTGTTTTTTCAAAGTTTTTGACTGATTCTTGATTGAGAATGCAATGTGTTTTTGAATTTCTCGAAATGGCTATGGTCTTATCTTGAATTGTATTTTTTTGTTAAATTTTACTGTATACAGAATCTAGTTTTTAATTTTTTTAATTTTTTTAATTTTTTTAATTTTTTGTCTAATATTGAAAACGTGATTTTTCTGTGTTTGTTTTGTTTAGAAACATACAGCATTTGTGTTGGCTCCATGGTTTCTCTTTATTTTTTATTTTAATAAGATCATTACATAAGAACACGGATCTTGATTTTGGATTTTTGATGATAAAAAATCTATTTTAGACGTTTGGTTGATTTTCCCTAATTTTGGATCTTGATTTACTTTTTGTTGTCAAGCTTACTAAATCAATTTGTTATCTTCATTTTTTTTTTGTTATTTAATTTGATTTGTGTTGGTTGGGGGGTGGTGCGGGCGCGGGAACTTTGTCATTTTGAAATGTTTGTTACACTTTTTAAACAAGAATTCTCTTTAATGTTATGGGATTGGTCAATTGTTCTAGTAGAACTTGAGATTCTGCAATTGTATTTACCCATGCTGCATAGTTGCATGTGGAGTGCGTAAATTCGATTAATTAAAGCTACGTTTCTTGATCAACTTTCATCCTTTTTATTAAGTAGATATTTTGATATCCGTACACTTTTAATGCACTTCCATGTTTGCTGATAAAGCTGCTTATGCCACAACAAATGCACTTCTAAGAATCTAATGAACAATTCAGTTGACTGCTGTTACAGTGAATAGCTATAAAGGAAACCGTGCTTGTGCTGGAAAGATATACTATCGATGTCCTAGAATGCTCACTGAATACTTGATATATCACCAGTGTTTATATATTTACTTTATGCCGCAACTTCATGTTTATTTCCCGAGTATCGTGATTGCCGTGAAGAGATGGTAGAAGTTTTGGTCAAATTGGATACATAAACATATTTGGTTTAACATTCCGAAATTTGATAAAAAAAACCTTTTACAAAATTTGCACATTCTTAGGGTACGAGAGATTTGCATTCAAAGCACAAGATTACTAAAGTTTTTATCTTTGATTATGAGTCTTGAATATCAAGTTATATGTCTAAGTAAGTATATATGATAAAGGTTATTTGGACTTTCTTCTTTTTGTTGTATGTTGCAAAATCATATGAACTATGATTAACTAGTTATTTGGATTATTGCTGTCAACATTAGATGCCTCTCGATGTGGACCTCAATCTGCCAGATAGTGCTGATGACATCGATACAAACTTAAAGCTTGCATTGCCTTATGAGCCACCGAGGACATCTCAGGAGCCAGCTCGTGATCGAGTAATAATATGCACTCCTAGGATATTCACACAGAAAACATATATATATTTGTGCACCAGAGTTTTAATGTGAAGATTGAATTCGTATTTGTTTAACTAATCCTCAGTTTTATTTCAGGCAATCAGAAATTCCACAATGCAACCTGAAGAAGCTAGTGGATCTCAGATAGGCCAGTCAGGGTTTCACTGTTTTACAATACTCATTTTCTCTCTGTATCATGTTAAGTTTATTAGTATTGTTTTATGAGAAATTATTAATTAAATGTAAGACTTAATTTTAGGATCGACTCAGGTAGCTGTAACCAAAAATTACTTCACCTTTTGTGTGAAGGCTCGCTTCTCAATTGCCTACGTGTATCACGATATACAAGTCAGCTTATATTTTAGTTGTTACACTTCAGAGGTTTTATAAGGAAGCAGTCTTTGTTATCATTTTGCTTGTCTATGCTGTTTGTTGTCTATTCTGAAATGAATCCTCAAATCAACATCAATTTTCTGTAACGCAGCAAGTTCAGGTGCTAGTGGTAGCAGAAGCAGAAGAGTCTCTCATGGACAAATAAGTGATGGCGGGAAGGCGATGACCTAGTGAGTGTACATTGAATTACCTTGACATTATCCTATTGCTCTCTTTGCTTGATCTAACATTCTTTTTACTGTTTTTCTATGCTTTGGGGCATTCATTGAATTAAGGTTTTGAAATTACTTCATTTGTCATTCTTCTAAGAATGCGCCTCTATTAATGTAATGTTTCTGTAGAATCATCAAAACTTCCCCATTGCTGCATGCACCCTTTATATTGACTTCACTTGTACGTAAAAGCGCACACACCTTAGGGGTTTGGTGCAGCCCAAAGTGGGTGGGCTGGTGGGGAATTAGTTCGTGCATTTTGAATTGTGGTTGTCCAAAAGATCGCTCTAGCGAATGTGGCTGTTTGAACATAGCAAGTTGAAAAATAATGGAATCTTACTTATTTACTCTTCTCCATATTTTTTTTTGTCTCTGTACCTTTTTTCCTTGCCCCATCTTGATTTCCACTACTACATTTCACTTGTTCGGTCCAACAAGTTGTCAATGGTTGTTCCGACCTTGAATTCGATGAATTTTTCTTGTCATCCATATTGTTGTTAGAAGTACAGAGTAATTGTTGTTCTGACATTGGATTCGACACACCTTTTCCGTCCCATTTTACTTGTCTGTGCTGTTTGGTGTCTATACTGTACACATGAGTTCTGCTCCTCTCTTTTCTACAGATACACTGACATAAAAAGCTTTTATAGGTAGTAAATATATCATGCAGGCTGCTAAAAATGAGCTATAGCGCAGATATTATGGGATGTCTTTACAGCTTATACAAATATTACATTTTGATTAATTTCTATTTTAAACCATTTGAATTTATGTTCTGTAAATTGGAATAGAAAATTTGTAATGCAATGACTTTTCATTTCTTCAATGATTGCAGGACGAAAATCAAGGGTCACAATCTGCGCCACAGGAAAGACCTCCAATATTTAGCTGCCCGATATGCCTGGGAGAAATCACTGAAGAGACTACAACAAAATGCGGACATATTTTCTGCAGAATATGCATTTCTTGGGCAATAATGGGTCAGGGTATGTGTCCAACCTGTAGAAGGGAGCTTATGCCGAATGATGCATTCAGGATCTATTTTCCGAGGGGTGAAGCCAAACCCTGTGAGTCTTTCCTCAATTCCTTACATGATTGCAAGCTTAATGTCATCTTCCTATTAAGAAGCTAGATAGCATTTCTGACATGTTTTAAAGATGGTCCCCACTGTACAGTCTGGGGATCCACTTTGTATTATATTTTAAGAACTTTTAGTGATGATTTGATTTCCACTACTACATTTCACTTGTTCGGTCCAACAAGTTGTCAATGGTTGTTCCGACCTTGAATTCGATGAATTTTTCTTGTCATCCATATTGTTGTTAGAAGTACAGAGTAATTGTTGTTCTGACATTGGATTCGACGCACCTTTTCCGTCCATTTTACTTGTCTGTGCTATTTGGTGTCTATACTGTACACATGAGTTCTGCTCCTCTCTTTTCTACAGATACACTGACATAAAAAGCTTTTATAGGTAGTAAATATATCATGCAGGCTGCTAAAAATGAGCTATAGCGCAGATATTATGGGATGTCTTTACAGCTTATACAGATATTACATTTTGATTAATTTCTATTTTAAACCATTTGAATTTATGTTCTGTAAATTGGAATAGAAAATTTGTAATGCAATGACTTTTCATTTCTTCAATGATTGCAGGACGAAAAATCAAGGGTCACAATCTGCGCCACAGGAAAGACCTCCAATATTTAGCTGCCCGATATGCCTGGGAGAAATCACTGAAGAGACTACAACAAAATGTGGACATATTTTCTGCAGAATATGCATTTCTTGGGCAATAATGGGTCAGGGTATGTGTCCAACCTGTAGAAGGGAGCTTATGCCGAATGATGCATTCAGGATCTATTTTCCAAGGGTGAAGCCAAACCCTGTGAGTCTTTCCTCAATTCCTTACATGATTGCAAGCTTAATGTCATCTTCCTATTAAGAAGCTAGATAGCATTTCTGACATGTTTTAAAGATGGTCCCCACTGTACGGTCCGGGGATCCACTTTGTATTATATTTTAAGAACTTTTAGTGATGATTTGATTTAAGATTAGTCACATGTCCCTCTTTTGTACAGGTTGCTAAAGCGAAGAGTACTAGGCTCGAAATGGCCAATAGTTCATATATCTGAGTCATTTCAGGCAAGAGTCGTGTTTCTTGAAACTTCATAAATTATGAATAGTTCCATGACCTCCGATCGTTAGAACTAAATGATTTTTACACTTAGTTTTGAATATTGGAACTAAAGAATCTTTAAACTCAGTTTTTGATCAATTGAACTTCAGGATGTTTAAAGTTAGTTCTATTTAGCAAATTCTTTATTTATTTGTGTTGTTGTTTTGAAAGAGAAGGTGGGGTTGGTTTCAAAAATAATGACAATTTTTTGCTTCCCCCTTCCCATGTAGCTGAAAGGAAGTTTTATTTGGCCGATCGCCTTTTACTACAGAAACTATAAAATCGACTTTCACTCATCTCCTTCTTCTCTTGTTTCCTTTGAAATTTGTTGTTCTTGTGGTCCTTTTTACGTCTGCATTTAGCAAGCGATTGGTAGTTATTTTTTAGTACAATTATGTTGATTTTCTAGTAAGCTCGATCATTAGCTATTTCTTGAGAAACGTGCTTGCCTCTTTTTGGATAGAATATTCAACCCAATATATCCCGTTTTAATTAAGAAAACACTAGATTGAGGCTCGACTGAGGTCTGCGTCGACGTGCTAGGCTTATAGAGGTCTGCATCGACTTGCTAGGTTTATAGAAAGAAGGGAAAAGAAAAGAAGGAAATTGACTTGTCTGCATGAGCCTTGACTAATAGTTTTAAGAATTTGTCCTGGCTCATCAAGGCTAGAAATCTGTATTGTTTAGTGAGGATTCGACTAGATATTTGGTTATTGCGAAACTTTAGTTTCCATAATACTCAATGGGTGTAATACATTTTCCGTTGCTCAACTTTGAGTGAAATCTCGTATGAGTTACTCAACTTCAATTTGTTGCAATCAAGTTACTCAATTTTAATTTTCGTGCAAAATTGACTACTCAGTTTCCTCACTTGAGTAAAGTTAATGTTAGGCTTCCATGTTGTCGTTACCCCATTGACAAGCGGTTGACGTGTTACCACTAAACACAATTTCCCACCTTAGCAGAAGTGTTGAAGCTATGCATTTCAATCATGTTAGTGAACAAAATTTCTACATTATATTTTACGCAAATGCAATTTTGCCCCAAATTTCAATTACTGCTGCTGAATGCTGATCATGTAAAACTCAGCTTTGTTTGTGATTTCATCTCGTTTAGACTTTTTTTTATGTTTTCTTTTTATAAATTTTGCAGCTTTTTTCAATTTTCTTTTTATTACATGTCGTTTGGTATTAATTTTAACTATTTTGCTGCTTATTTATATTTATAAAAATAATCTGCTGTGTTGTTTTCATTAGACTTGCAAAATGTAAACAATGTGACACAATTTTGAAAAAGGTACTTTAATAGTTCTGCTGAGGTAGGAACTTTTGTGTTTAGTGGTGGTGACACATCAATATTCTTTTCATGTCTATTTCGTATTTTGCTGAATATTGTGTTTTTTTTTTTTGTCATGAAAAGATGGTAGTAGTTTTGGTCAAATTCAAAATGTAATCACTTTTGGTTTGACATTTCAAGTTTTTTTAAAATACCTTGTACACAATTTGCACATTCTTAGAGTACGAGAGATTGGCATTCAAAGTACAAAATTATATTAATTTTTTGTCTTCGATCATGAAACTTGAAAATTTCATGTGATATGTTTAAGTAAATATATATGATAACTGTTGTTTGGATTCTCATTTTTTGTTGTATGTTGCAAAATATGAACTATGATTAACTAGTTACTTCGATTATCGCTGTCATCATTAGATGCCTCTCAGTGTGTCAATCTGCTCCTTAGTTATGATGACCTCGATACAAACTTAGAGCTCAAACTGCCTTATGAGCTAGTGAGGACATCTCAGGAGCTAGCTCATGATCGAGTAATAATATGTCCTAGGATTTTCACGCAGATAACATATTATGTCAATGTGTGCCAAAGTTTTTATAGTACGATTAAATTTGTATTTGTTTGAATAAACCTTTATTTTATTTCAGGAAGTTAATAAGTCATCCAGGAGACGTAGGACAATACCAACTAAAGTTTGTATTTTAGAAAACTATTTTTTTGCTTAGTTGTCTTGAATTTTAAATGGTATGTTCTTTGTGTAGTTTGTATCACGTGACGTGAAAGTTTTAAACTCATTGTCTGTGACAACACTGTCTTCAAATCTTCCTCTTATGATTGTTAAAGTTTGATGATTCCATTTATATTAGACTTGGGCTTTCTTATCCAGAAATTAGAAACTGTATTTGATCGCTCGTTTAGACCAATAATTTAGGGTCTAACTGTTGGAAAATTTGCACGAGCACTGCACGCACACGAATTATTCCGCTGTCCTTAAAACAATACCTGTAAAAGCGCCCTTTATATAGCCGTATGCACCATTTATATTGACTTCACTTGTTTGTAAAAGCACACACCTATTTAGAGGTTTGGCATAGTGTTTGACGTGGGCTGGTGGGGAAGTAGTTTGTGTATTTTGATTTGTGGCATTCAAAAGACTGCTCTAGCAAATGTGGCTGTTGGGAAATAATTTATTTACTCTTTTATTAGCTTTCGAGAACATAGCAAGTGGAAAAATAATCGGCACTTGAATATTTACTCCGTCTTTTTTTGTCTCTGTAATTTTTTTTCTTGCCGCATCTTGATTTCCACTACTAGATTTCACTTGATAACTTTTTCGGTCCAATAAGTTCTCAATGGTTGTTCCGACCTTGGATTCGATGAATTCATCTTGTCATCCATATTGCTGTTGGAAGTACACAACGGTGAATTGCCTACCATTCACCTGAAGTTGACATTGATTTTGGACTTTGTTTAATCAAGTTTAAACATTTTCAAATGGTCCTCATTACTATACACATGTTTCTGCTCCTCTCTTTTCTACAGATACACTGTCTTAAAAAGCTTTATAGGTAGTAAATATATCGCGCAGGCTGGTAAAAATGAGCTATAGTTCAGATTGTATGGGATGTCTTTTCGACAAATACAGATTACATTTTGATTAATTTCTTTTTAAACTATTTTACTCTTTGTACAGATTACATTTTGATTAATATCTTTTTAAACCATTTTACTCTATGTTCTGTAATGTAGTGGAATAGAAAATATGTTATGCAATGCGTTTTCATTTCTTCGATGATTGCAGGACGAAAATCTAGGGTCACAATCTTTGCCATTGCCAAGACCTCCAGTATTTATCTGCCTGGAATGCTTGGGCCAAATCTTTGAAGAGACGACCACGAAATGTGGGACACCTTTTCTGCAAAAAAATGTATTTTTGGTGCAATATTGACTCGGAGCAAGTGTCCCACTTGTAGAAGGAAGCTTAAGGCAAAGGACACCTTCAGGATCAATTTTCCGAGGAGTGAATAATTGGACATTATGCCCCTGGAGCCAAACCCTGTGAGTCTTTCCTCAATTCCTTACATAATTGCAAGCTTAGTGTCATCTTCCTTAAGTAAGAAACTAGATAGCTTTTCTGACATGTTTTAAAGACTGTCCCCATTGTGTAGTCCGGGGATCCAGTTTGTATTATATTTTCAGAATTTTTAGTGACAATTCTATTTAAGATTAATTACCTGCCTCTCTTTTGTGCAGGTTACTACAACGAAGAGCACTAGGCTTGAAATGGCCAATAGTTCATATATATGAGCCATTTCGGACCAGAGTTCAGTTTTTTGTAACTTGATATGTCTTCAATGGTTCCATGGCCTTTGATAGTTAGAACTACATGATCTTCAAACTTAGTTTTCAATATTAGAACTACAGGATCTTTAAACTCGGGTTTTGATCGTTAGAACTACAGGATTTTTAAACTTTGTTTTATTAGCGAACTCTTTATTTTTTTGTGTAGTTGTTGTTGTGAGAGAGAAGGTGAATGGTTTCTAAATCATGGCGATTTTGGCTATGATTTTCTTGCTTCCCCCTTGTAGCTGAAAGGAGATTTCCTTGGCCAATGACCTTTGAATAGAGAAGCTATAAAATCAACTTTGTGGTATTGTTTTCTTTGAAATTTGTTTTATCTTCTTTTTCATCTGCATTAGTGATTGGAAATTATAACTGTTGATTTTCTTGTAAGTTTGATCATTGGCCGTTTCTTGAGAAAGATGCATGCCTATTTTTACACATTCAGACTGCCTTCTGAGATAGCAATGACATCTCAGGACTGCTCGTGATTGAGTAATAACATGCACTCCTGGGATTTTTACAGATGTATTGTGTATTTTTGCCCCAGAGTTTTAATATGAAGATTGAATGTTGCGTTTGTTTAACTAAACCAGGCAATCGTCCACTAGAAGACATCGGTTTGTTCAAATCGGAACCAAATTCATATTTGGTTTAATATTGAAAAAGTTCATCAAAAACCTTGCACAAAATTTGCACATTCTGTGGGTATAGCACGTCAATATATCAAATGATGTCTAAGTAAATAAATACGATAACGGTTATTTGGATTTTCTTCTTTTGCTGTATGTCACGAAATCATGCCTCTCAGTCTAGACCTCAATATGCCAGCTAGTTCTGCTGACGTCGATTCAAACATGCCTTATAAGCCACCGAGGACATCTCAGGAGACAGCTTGTGATCGAGTAATAATATGCACTCTTAGGATATTCTAACACGTAACATATTATGAAGTTTGAGTTTTGCTTTTGTTTAACTAAGACCTTCTTTTATTTCAGGCAATCGACAAGTTCACTACGAGGCATATGACAATACAATCTGAAGAAGCTGGTGGATCACAGATAGGCCAGTTTTCTATGTGTTAAGCATAGATTTTAGAAAACCTATTTTTTCTTTGTTGTCTTGAATTTTAAATGGTATTTTCTTCTTTGTGTAGTTCGTATCATGTCATATACATTAAATGGTATGTTCTATATGTAGTTTGTATCACAAGACATGAAAGTTTTAAACTCATTTTCCATGACAGAACACTACCTTCAAATCTTCCTTTTGTGATTGTTAAAGTTTGATGTTTCCATTTATATTAGTGTTGGGCTTTCTTATCTAGAGAAGCAAAATAAGTTATGTCACTCACCATATTTGATCGCTTGTCTAGATCAATACTTATAGGGTCCAAACTGTAGGAAAATCTGCCCAAACACTGCACGATGCGAATTAACCCGCAGTCCTGAAGATAATACTCACCTCCACCACTCTTCGAGGAACACTGTCGTCGAGGACCACTGTTGTCAAGGAGTTGCCGTGAGGTTTTTCGAATATAAGATATTGTTTCTAACTTTTTCTAATGTTGTCTAAATCGAGAAGGAGAATTTCAAAATGCTATATTTAACATTTGATGGGAACTTGAGCTCATTATTAATTTATTAGACAATATTATGAAATCCTCGAATAATTTGCCTTATCTTTTTGCTATTTACTGATTGCGGAGTGAAATTTTAATGATTTTAAAACTGCGAGGAAATATTCTTGAAGCTTTTGGACTACCATCATCTGTCGTTTGCTCTCAAACAAGGTAGATTTTAGCGTCGACTCAACAATAAACTTGATTTTACAAGGACTTTAATGTCATGTCCTTAGTTTTGGACTATGTGGCTAATAGTCATGGTTGTTCAAAGGTACAAAACGTCTCTACCTATCAAATAATTGTGCAAAACATGACAACCTTCTAAATTTTGGCAATTTCACCATTATCTACTGGATTTCTTGCGCAAAAGGTCATTCCGCCCAAAAATCAGCCATTAACTCACCAAAACGACACGAATCGTAATGAATTGTAGGGGTAAATTAGTCCAACCACTTTTTTCACTTGTGTGTGTGTGTGTGTGTGTGTACACACTAGTTTTTGCTACGTGCATTGCACGTTCGTGAAAAATGTAGGAATAAACTTTATGTTTAGACTGCACGTAGGTATTGTTTGAATATATACGTATAAAAAATATTAAATATATAATACGTAAATAATAAATATGAAAAACATATTTTTAAACATATCATTTAATACAATTAATTAAGTAAAATATTGAAATTATAATAAGAAAAGTAGAACCAAAAAAGTACATAATTCGTATAAAAAAATTAAATAACTCGTAAAAAAAATTAAATAACTAAGATTCGTAAACGACCTTGGTAAAGTGAGGTGGTAAAGTGATCATTTTTATATTTTTATTGAATTGCACCACTTCGAGAATTTGAATTGGACCAAACCCTCATTCTTCAAATTCGGCTACAACTTTTTCAACTTTTTTACTAATGACTCAAAAGCCAAATATTAAAGAATTGTATACAATTTGTTTATATCATCAAACAAAAAAAAATTGGTGAAAAATTGAATGAAAATCTGGAATAGTAAAAGGAAAAAAATTAAGGAAAATATAATAGTATTTATTTAGAATAATTTGTAAACTTAAAAGGTAAAATAAAAAAACAAGATTAGTAAAAAATTGAATGAAAATTAGGTGTAAAAGAAAAAAAAAAAAGAAAAATAAATTAAAGAACTTTTTTTTTTTTTTTTTCAAAATGACTAATTGACACACACCACAATAAATAAATAAAGAATTTAAAAAAAAAGTAAAAGGCATGTGTGTGTAACACAAACACCATAATAAAATAAAGGGATAATTTCATGAAAGGTCCCAACGTTTCAAAATCGTTGAGGATATGCCCCTAACCTAAATAAATAGCACCACACGTCCCTAATGTATGAAGAAATAGGCATTATAGGTTCCTCTTCACAATTTTCGTCAATTTTCTCCGTTAAAAATCAAAATTGGACTGCACGTGCTACATTTTGGAAGAGAGATGGATTTTTATGCTAATCACCCTCAAATCTTCATTAAAACAACAAAAATAATAACAACCAATTTCTTTATCTTTTCTCTCGATGATTTTCTCACAAATTGGTGGAGAAGAAGAAGAACCTATTTGAGAGATGAATTTTTGCTCCTAATCAGCCTCAAAATCTCAGTTGCATTTTCCTCTAAAATATAGTGTGTGCAGTCCAATTTTAGCTTTTAACGGAGAAAACTGACGGAAAGTGTGAAGAGAGACCTACGATACTTATTTCTCCATACGTTGAGGATGTATGGTGCTATTTTTTTAGATTTGGGGCATATTCCTAACGATTTTAAAATAATAGGGACCTTTCATACAATTATTCCTAAAATAAAATAAAAAATAAAAATGGGCCAATGCCCAACACGTGTTAAATAAAAAAAAAATTTCAAATCCAATGTTATCGAGTTACTCGACAACATTAAAAAAAAATAAAAAGAATAAAACATTTCAAATCCAATGTTGTCGAATTACTGGACAACATAAAAAAAAAAAATATTTCCAGATCCAATGTTGTCGAGTTAAAAAAAATTAAAAAAAATTCAAATCCAACATTGTAGAGTTACTCGACAACATTAAAAAAATAAAATAAAAAATCGAAAATCAGAAAGTGATGAGTTTTAGATTTCACAGCAAAGGCAAAGCGATACAATGCATCTTGCTAAAAAAAAAAAATTAAATATTCAACATAAAATTAAATAACTCGTACAAAAAAAATTAAATAACTAAGATTTGTATGGATGTTGGTAAAGTGATGTAGTAAAGTGACTATTTTTATATTTTTATTGAATACCATTTCGACAATTTGAATTGGACCAAACTTGTTCAAATTCGATTCCAACTTTTTCAACTTTTTTACTAATGACCCAAAAAGTCAAATATTAAAGATTTGTGTACAATTTGTTTATAACATCAAATAAAAATAATAATAAAAAAAGATTGGTGAAAAATTGAATGAAAATTTCGATGAATGTGTGAATAGTAAGAAAAAAATAATAGCATTTTTTAGAATAATCTGTAATAAATAATTCAGTAAACATAAATTATAATTTGCTTATAAGATAAAATAAAAAAGGTTGATAAAAAAAATTGAATGAAAATGTGTAAAATAAAAACAAATAAGGAAAAATAAACTAAAGAAAAAAAAATTGTGAAAAAAATTAGAAAAAGACAAAGGAAATGGGCTAAAAGCCCAAAAAAAAAAAAAAAATCTTGTCGAGTGAACAGTAACTCAACAAGAGTACTGTTCACTGTCGAGTTACTGTTCACTCGACAATGAACAGTAACTCGACATCACCAAGAAATTTATTTATTTATTTATTTATTTTTATTTTTATTTTTGTATGTGGGCTTTTAGCCCATTTCCTTTGTCTTTAAAAAAAATTTCTTTTACATATATATTTTACTCAACAAGAATTTTTTTTTTTTTTTTTTCATGTTTATAGATTTTTTTTCTTCACAGTGTTTTGAAACTTGTTCGAGTTATTCGACAACCACAATATATCTGATACTTTTGTCCACAATTTGTTGGTCATTTTGAAGAGATATTTTGTCTTTGTTTCAAATTACGCCTTTCTTTGCTTCAAATCGCATTTTCAAAGACTCTAGTAGGTCCCACCATATCAAATGGTCAACAAGAATCTAGCAAAATTTTTAAAATCACGTTTCAGACAGTGCTCTTAGTAAGGAAAGTCTTCTTGCAACAAGCTTGTTTTTTAAAATGTACTTTGTCATCATAGAGTTTTATTCTGTCTAAATATCGAATATGAATGCAAACGCAGCAAACATGAGTAAGCATTCGCTATGCTTCATATGTTGTTCTTGCTTTCGATGGCGGTAGCCTTAGCTCCATGATCAAACGCCTCCGGAGGCACCATCACCAACTCTACCTCCATTAAAGCCCGGGCCGCCAAAGCGATGTGAAACATACAAGTTCCATACCCGTTTGGCATTGGAATCGGGTCAAATTGTTCTATAAGTAGTCCATGGTTCGATATAAACTGCAATAATTCTTTCAACCCTCCAAAACCCTACCTTGCCTACACTCCTTTTGAGGTTGTTAGTATCACGTAATCCTAAATCTATGTTAAAAACCGGAGGTCGCATATGGCGGTTGCTCGCTATAGCAATGAATTCAATAACAAGTCGGAGGATTCCATTATTTTCATCATCACGTAGTAAAACTAAAACAAAACACAGCGAGAGGATAATAGATACACATAGTTAGCTAACTCGACGACCAAGACGGTGGTCGAGTTAGCTAACTCGACAACCAACTTGGTTGTCGAGTTGTCGAGTTGGCTCGACAACCAACATGATTGTCGAGCTACTCGGCAACCAACATGGTTGCCGAGCTACTCGACAACCGTAACTAACTTCGACTAGGTCGTTGAGTTAGCTTGGTTGCGTGGCTAACTCGACAACCGACGGCTCAACAATCTTGTCCAATTAGTTTTCAGTTAGTTTGATGCCATCTTGGTCGGTCGGTTATGGTAATCAAATATCAATCAAGACCCATTGAAATTTGCCTTCAACATTGGTCAGAATTAAGTTTTAGACAAATATAATTCGGGAGAAATGTAAGCTTCAGACAACTTACACATAAATATTTGATTTGAAATTTCCTAAAACTATGGAAAAATTAACAGATTTGTTGTATAAATAAGAATGAAGTTTTGCTTAAAAATTGTCATTGTCATACAAATAATATACACTTATAGAACTTGCTTGACGGGAACAGTCTGAATTATAAGCTCCAATGGAACAAGTATGGAAAGACGACAAATAATCCGGCGGCTAAATTCTAAGCTCCAATGGACTGGAAACAAATATGGAAAATAAAGATAAATTTGACTTTCGAAATGATAGAAAGTAAAAAGGTAGAAAGTAGGTAATAAAATTAAATGATAGTTGTAAAACGCACGGCGTATTGGACGATTGTCAAATGACAAATTTAAGGCTCTTATATTATTATAAGGATATATATATATATAGAGAGAGAGAGAGAGAGAGAGAGAGAGAGAGAGAGAGAGAGAGAGAGAGAGAGTTGAAAATGGGGTTTGTGTTTCTTTTTTTTTTTCCTCTTTTGTTTTAAAGTTGAAGATATATATACAGAGAGAGAGAGAGAGAGAGAGTTGAAAATGGGGTTTGTGTTTCTTTTTTTTCCTCTTTTGTTTTAAAGTTGAAGATGGATAGAGCAAAATCTGGATTCGATTCTTCTTTGTTTGATGCTCTTTCTTGTGAAGAAGAAGAAGAAGAAGAAAGATGGGGAAAAGTTGAAGAAGAAGAAGAAAGTGAAGAAATAGAGTTTATATAGGTCTCAAGAAAAACCGTTCCAAGACCCCTCCTTAACTGCCAAAAACCATCCCAAAAGATCTCTCCCAAGCGGATAAAAAACCGCCCCACTCTTTAAAAACCCAGCAGAAAACGTCCCATTTAGCCCCACTAATCAAACCATTTTCCTCCCACTTATACAACACTAAACCTACTTCCATTGGTGCTAAAAACTGCCTTGATCACCATATTTTGACTGAAGAAAAACAATTTTCAACCAGCAAATTATCCTTTTCTCTCCGGTTTTGGCCATTTCAAAGTTCCATTTCCTCCTTTTATTTTCAGCAAATTAACACCCATTTCGTTCACCATTTTTGCTCTTTTTGTCCATATTTTGGCCTCCATAAGTCCTCTTGTTTTCCCTCTTTTCAGTCCCCACAAATATAATCCAACAGCCCCTTCTTTTCTATAATATTTGGTCCTAGCACATGCCTTCGATACTCGAATTTTACATCATATTTCTTCATATATTTTCTTATACAGTCCTCCAGAAGTAGGCATTCAATACCTTGTTTTTACTTCATCATTTTCCCATCTTTTTCTGTCCAAAGACACGGCTCCAACAATGTAAAATCAACAACCGTTTTTGCGTCAATTTTGCTCATGTTTCAGCCTTCATTTTCAGCCAGCAAGATCATATTTTCCTTCTCCTTTCTCCCTTCTATTTTAGTCACTCAAGTCTCAAACCACATTACAACAAACGAAATTTGTAAATAAAAAAAAATCAAGGACACAGAGTTATTATTTTTAGGAAAGGTGCATCCATGGTTCACATTGCAACTCAACCAAAAGCTACGAATTTCGAAGGTAGTTTTACTTACTACGTTTACAATGATTTTTAAATGATGTTTGGGAAAATTATTATGTGATATAAATGCCATGCAAAAATGTAATTATGAAGGAACTTTATGATGGTGATTGAAGGTAATCACATATGCATAATGGTGATTGAAGAAAATCACATTTAAGTTCATGGGTGCTGGTTACCAATTTATGTGTTCCTATGTACGTTTAAAAATGATGGCATGTCGCATTTATGTTTCTGTATAATTTTTTTCACATGTTAGTAAGTATTGCTACTTAGTGTTTCTTATGAAATACTCACCCCAAAACGAACAAATTTTCAGATTGAGTTGGTTGGTGTGATGCGATGGCGTAGTGTCATGGATCGCATCTTAGCTTAATGCTAATATCCGTGACTATCGGGCATGATGGCTGAAGTTGGCTTGACATGAGATTATAAGTGGCCGTAATAGCAGCAACTTCGTGTGAGGAGCAGAGAACCTTAACAATAGAGTTTGGAGAAGCCGTTTGGAGGTCGGGAACATCGGTTATGAAAGTTATGATTCCTCGGCCAAAAGACGTCTATTGGTGTCACTTGGGATATTTCTCCACATCTATTATAAGGGAGGCATGCTCGGTGAGCGATCGACCAGCCTCCCTCAGCTTCCGATCCTAACGGATGGGCGACATGGGCTAACCTTATGCACTAAATGAGCAATCCTTAGGGGTCATGGGGGCAACTAAGGGCCTGCTTTAGGCACCTCAAGAGAGGGCTAAAGTACTCGTTAGAGTTTGAGAACTCTTCGGTCGGCGTTGGCTTTCGGGGCCTTCGTTGGGCACTCGAAGGAGGCCTGATGTTACCGATAGAGCATTGCTATGCCCGAGGGCTACGCTAAGGATACGGTAATACCTCTAGGCCGAATGAGCTATCGAGGAAAGTACTCTAAAGACCTCGTATGCTAACTCATGCACTTTGGCTATGGGTTCTAGCCTTACCGCGGGGTCCGTTGGTTAGAAATGCGGTTGTGGGGCAACGCCGCATAGTTGGGTGAAGATGGCAAGATGTTGATGTTGTTGGGCGAGTATTCTATGAAGGCATTTCAAGGTAGCCATAGATTACGAGTTGGCCCTGCTTGGGCGAGACCCTAATGAGGGGCATTACGGCACGCAATTTGCTAAGATGTCCAATAAGGGATGAGCACAAGGATTGTATTGTGGGGTATGCAAATGACCCTCAATACTTCGGACGGAGCTAGGAAAGCTCATATCCATTGAGTATGCTTCGAGAGGACCGTATGTTGTGCATGGGCATGCGGGCAAGCTAGCTAAGTCAGTTCAACAGAGTTGGAGAACATCGACGAAGATGTGCATTGCAAATAGGCGAGCGCCTTGGCACCAAGTGCAGTGCAGGGATGCGTTCGAGTGTTTACATGCTAGTAAGCTTTGTGGGTAAAATGTGCAACGGGTTATGTTTAGACTCGTGATGGAGAAGGTGGAAGGTAGTTGAATAGAGTGAAACTACTATCGTACGGAGCAAAAAATAGTTGTGCTGCACGACTGGAAGAGTTGGTCCGTGACACGTAGGCTAGCAAGCATAACGTAAAATTTTCCTTATTTAATTTAAGTTCTGACATCGAGATGATCAAGTCAATTATGGTGTAAATAAGATATTTTATGTATTTGATTTTCAGTATTTAATTATGTAATATTTATGAAAAACGAGATGTTGATTTCATTGTCGTTAAAAGTTTCAAGTTAGAAATTGCGTAGTTCCATTTTTATGATTTTTTAGCTTACTGTCTATACCCTAAAAAATCATAACTCTCTATACATTTGGAGTTTTTGAGTGAAATTAGTGGATATAGAAAGCCTTATATATGGTCTCATAATAACAATTGGAATCACTCAAAAATTTCATCGTATGAATTTATTATGAACATTTTAGCGGGTGGACAGTTTTTCAAGCAACTTCGGCTAGCATTTTCACCTACCAAACGATGTATCTAAGGTTTGAAATTTTAACATATTATATTTTGTATCCCATGTATCTACAATAAATTTTTTTAAATTTTTGGAGTTCGTTTAAATTGTCAAATAAATTATGGCGGCACCTATCACGGTATAGGCAAAACTATGAAATTTTGAAGTATAATCCTTTTTTCCTTATGCTTGTTGTTATTTTCTGCAAAATTATATTTTCAAAACCCTTCAAGGGCACGGAAATATTATTTGGAGTCGTCAAATATATTTTAGAGATTATTTTAGTGACCCTCCCGGTTGAGAAATTTTGGGCGTTCTGACTTGGTATTTATGTAGAATCGCGAATTTTTTTTTTTTACTATACTTGATCTTTATTTTATTTTATCAAGTCTAGATTTAAATGATTCATATCTTAAGGATTCAGTGTCGCTACTCGCCATCACCGTGCTACACCAACTCTGACGTAAAAAAAAGTTTGAAGAATTCTTATAGACGAATTTTTATATCCACTTCAATTATGATGAAATGTAATGTTTAGAAAAGATGAAATTGAAAATGAGATGTAGATATTTATTCTTGCGCACTAAGTATTTTGAGAACGTGACCAAATCTCACAAAAAATTATTTTTCGGTCTTCGAAATTTAATTAAAAGATGATAGATATCCACCTAATCGGACTTTTCATAATTGGTATTCTAGACATGGTATGAACTAAGAGAACATGCAAAAAGATGTGCACGTTTAGGCCAATAGGCAGCGATGAAATTTTGAGACGATATGAAAAATACCAAAGGAACCCAAGGCACGACATGGGCCAGCAGATTCAGAGGATGCTGGTAATGTGGGCAGAGGTAAGGCGATTGGGTTTCGTTGTCAGTAGTTGCTGGGCTACGCGCCACCTTATTGGCACATTGCCAGACAAGTGGCAAGACGTGGCTGAGATGATTTATGATCTATTGTGGACGTCAGCTGTACCCACCCTACCCCGAGCGATTGACTATGAGTCCTTCTGCGTAGAGTAGACGACACTGTGGGAAGAGGCTCGGGATGATACACTTGAGTTTCACAAGGCCGAAAGATTGCCATTAGAGGCGAGAATCGACGAAGATGCACAATCGCCTATCTCGAGACGTTGAGGAGTAGACATAGGATAACTCTAGTAAGATGTCTCTTTCTAATGAATTTTAGATAGTAGTAGTTTGGGTAGAATTTTCCTTTCTAGTTGTTCGAGCGCCCCACGCTATTTCTTTATCTCAGATTTCTCTTGAAACATCAAGTGAATCATAAAAGATATTAACATTTTTTTTGACTTATGTGAAATGAAGTTAGAGAGAGATGCTCTCATTCTAGAGAGAGAAATTCTCTGGATTGCTTCCTGATGCCCTCTTTCTCGGCCGCTTTCAGCTTCAAATCTCTGCTTGAACGTGTGATTTCTTACATAATCAGTGACTAAGCTTGGTTCATTTTATTTTCATCTTTTTCTTGGGTTTTGCATCGATGGGGGTTGTATTTCTGTTCGATTAGGCATGATCGGTACTTTTGCCCTAAACCGCTGCTCCGGTTAAGCTCTCGACTTTTGAGGTTCTTCGCTGTGCTTTCTTCATGAGTAAGAAAAAGCACTTGGTGTTGAACACCAATCCGTCTGCTAGATTGCTAAACAAAGTCCAGAACCTTAGGGTCAAAAACCCAGCTGCGGTTTACAGCTCAATCGCGACTTCCGGTAGGGATGATACCCAATCCTCTTCTTGTGTTGATTCTTCAAAGAAATTGATTATTGCTGAGTCTACTAGTCAAGATTGTCCTAATTCTCCCTCCATCTCCAGAACCCTTGGGGACAAGGATATGGATACAGATTGCTCATCTGAAAAGCTGCCTTTAGGTTCAGTGAATGATAATGAAGCTAAGGTGACTGATAAATTGCCCGAGACAGAGACAAAACTAGCATCTTGGGTGAATTTATTTAAAGATAACAGACATCAAGACAATGGAATTAAGCTCAAATTTTTTGACTCTCATGATGCTGATGTTGAGTTGAATAATCAAGATGTGGTGGATGTTGAATCCGCCTGGGGATGCTGCCTAGTAGGATACATTGCTGGCCGTTTTCCTGGCAAGTCTGCTTTGCTTCAGCTTTGTGATTCATGGGGTGTCCCTTATCAATATTTTGTTCATAGTAGTGGGTGGTTGGTGTTTAAATTTGAAGATGCGGTTGACAGGGAGTCTGTGTTGGATGGAGGTCCCTATTTTGTTTTTGGTAGACCTTTGATGCTAAAAATTTTGCCTACTTGCTTTGAATTTGATGATAATGAGATTAGCCTCTTGCCGGTGTGGGTTACCCTTCCAGGTTTACCACTAGACTGCTGGACAGCCAATGCCTTAGGGAAAATCTCCTCTAAAATTGGAAAACCTATCACTATGGACAAACTTACCTCCTCAAAGGAAAGGTTATCCTATGCAAGAGTCCTGGTGGAAGTTGACGCTGCATAGGAATTAGTGAGGTCAGTTCGAATCAAACTACCGACGGGTAAATTGAGAGACCAAGCGGTCTATTATGAACATGAACCAAAATTTTGCTCGTGTTGCAAAATCTTCGGACATAAGGCTACGGATTGCAAATATAATCAAAAGAAAGGGAATATTAGTGAGAAGCAAAAGGTGACTGAGAAACCAAAAGAAAATGTATTGGGTAACATTAGCTCTTGCCCCCTTATGCCTGATACAAATGAAACAGTGACTACAGCCCCTGCCTCGGCTGTCCTTCCTACAGATAAGCAACCAGTTAATGAGGCTCAAAATGATTCACATCAACTTCAACAGGGTGCTGAAATTGAAAGGGCCTTCCTTGAGGTTGCCAAGAAGAAGAACAAACAAAAAGGAAAGGCTACATTACCTCCTATCCCCTCAACAAAGCCGTTGGAGGGCAGTGGTATATTCAAGGAATCTGTGGGTGCTTCAACTTCAAAGACGCGTCAAACGCAGCAGGACCTTACTTCTAAATTTGGAAAATCTGATAAAAGAAGGGGTGAAGCCCTTCTAGCATCATCATGATTATTGCCAGTTGGAACATTAGGGGTTTTAACAAGCCCCTAAAGCAAAATGGGGTGAGGACCTTATCTATCGAAATAATATTGATATTGTGGGCATTTTGGAAACAAAGCTATGCAGGGAAAAATTGGACCGTGTCATGCGGAACAAGTTTGAAGGTTTTAATCAAATCAATAATTTTAACACTCATGAGGCAGGCAGAATTCTGGTCATCTGGAACCCGAATAAGGTGCATCTTCAAGTTCTAGACATCGGCCAACAAATTATTCAGTGCAAAGCTACTTGCAAGGTAACTTCTATCTCGTTTCAAATCAGTTTCATTTATGCGTTACACTCGATTGTTAGCAGGAGACCGCTTTGGAATTTTATCTCCGATTTGGCAACTTCAATCTTAGTTCCTTGGCTGCTTATTGGAGATTTTAATAGCATTATTTCTAGTGATGAAAGGTGTAATGGGTCAGACGTTTCCTCTTATGAAACTAAGGATCTGTTTGAATGTTGTTTGACTGCGGGCTTGACGGATATCAGATCAAAAGGCTATTTTTTCACCTGGAATAATACTTCTGTTTGGAGTAAACTTGATAGGGCCATGGTTAATAATTCTTGGATGACTGCGGACTTCATGGCAGAAGCGGAGTTCTTAGTTCCTGGAAGCTTATCGGATCATTCCCTTGTTTGGTCTCTCTTTTCCACTATAATGAAAAAAGGCGCAAACATTTCAAGTTCTTTAACATGTGGACTGACCACATTAATTTTGACACCATTGTTCGTGAAAGTTGGCTGGAAGGAATTTCGAGAAACAAACAATTCTGTCTCAGCAGGAAATTAAAGAGATTGAAGGGACCACTCTTACAGTTAAATAAACTCCACTTCAGTCACATCTCTTCGAGAGCTGAAAAAGCCAGGAATGAGTTATCTTCGGCCCAATCCCGATTACATGACTCGCCCAACAATCAGCAGTTGCAAATGGAAATTCCGAGGCTTAGAAAAGAGGCAGTTTTACTATCGGAAGCTGAAAGAAGCTTTTACTTTCAGCAAGCTAAAATGAAGTTCATCATGAACGGGGATAGGTGCACTAAATTTTATCATGCCTTGGTTAAGTGAAATACCAAAAAGAATCACATCACTGGTTTAAAAAAGGAGGATGGCAGCATCACTTTGTCGTTAGAAGAAGTCAGTTCAATTTATTTCCTTCTACAAGGACTTATTGGGGACTGAGGCTCCTCAGGAACCTATTGATCAGAATGTTTTGGCGTGTGGCCCTTGTGTTTCCACTGTTCAGGCGAGGGACCTAATTAAACCAATTCATCTTGATGAAATTAAAACAGCCCTTCTTGACATTGGGAAAGACAAGTCTCCAGGTCCTGATGGTTACTCTTCCCGATTTTTCAAAAAAGCATGGCAGATTGTTGGAGATGATTTAATTGCAGCAGTAATGGAAATTTTTGAGTTAGGCAGAATTCTTAAACAAATGAACCATACCACCATTGTGCTGATTCCGAAATCAAGTCACGCATAGTCCGTTGGGGATTTCAGACCTATTTCATGTTGCAATGTTACCTATAAAGTTATTTCAAAGATTATCGCTTCAAGAATGGCCCCTATCCTTGACAGCATTATTGATCAGGCCCAATCAGGTTTTATTGGAGGTCACAGCATGACTGAAAATATACATCTGGCTCAAGAGTTACTTCGCCATTACAACAGGAAGAGAATATCACCGAGATGTGTTCTCAAAATCGACTTAAGGAAAGCCTATGATACTTTGAACTGGGATTTCCTTCGAGAGGTGCTGCTTGGTCTGAAGTTTCCGCCTATGTTTGTTGGTTGGATCATGGAATGTGTGACCACTACTTCCTTTTCTCTATCTATTAACGGAAGCTTAGCAGGGTTCTTTAAGGAGAAAAGGGATTTACGTCAGGGGATCCGTTATCTCCATTCCTCTTTGTTATCGAATTGGAATATCTTTCGAGGTCGCTCAAGGATCGGACTCAAAACTCGACTTCAACTTTCATCCTAAATGTGCTCGATTGAGGATTACGCATTTAGCATTTGCGACGACATGATGTTATTTGCGGTGATGCTCCTTCGGTTGCAATTATGATGAATTGCCTTCATCTTTTGGTGATAAGTTTGGCCTACGATCTAATGCCCTCAAATCATCATTTTCACTGCTTTGGAATCCACGGATAGCGGTGGCGGACATCAAGGAGATCACCGGTTTTCATATTGGGTCCATGCCGCTTAGATACCTTGGCATACCATTGGTGCTCAAAGACCGAAAATTGTTCACTATGCTCCCTTCGTCGATAAAATAGTGAATACATTAATGTATGGACGAGTGCTTCGTTATCTTATGCGGGCGGTGCGTAACTAATTAGATCGATTACTACAAGGAGTGGAGTGTTTTTGGTTATCAATTCTTCCCGTGCCACCTGGGGTTATTGAAAGGGTCACAAGACTATGCCGAAATTTCTTATGGGCGTCCCAAAAGCGCTAGTTGCTTGGAAAGAGGTTTGTTTACCAAAATCGAAGGAGGACTAGGCTTTCGGGACATTAAATTTTGGAACTCGCTTCGTTGGCAAAATCTTTGTGGCATTTTCATCAAAAAGGATACTCTTTGGGTGCGCTGGGTGAACCATGTGTATTTGAGAGGGACTTCCGTCTGGGATTGGACTCCTTCTAAGGGAGATTCACCTCTCCTAAAAAGAATCTGCGAAATTAGAGACCAGATTTGCCGAAATGAGGGCTCTAGTGCGTCTGCTATCAGTCGGCTGACTTCTTGGAATTCGGGAATTGGAAATTGCATTACTGGTGCCTATAATTCCTTCCGTGATAAGGGGACCGTTACTTCTTGGGCCAACGAAGTTTGGAAGTCTTTTGTCTTGCCTAAGCATTCTTTTATCATGTGGTTGTTAGTCAAAGGAAAATTACTCACTAAAGATAAACTTTTGTTTTTGGACATTAATACTTCATGCAGTTTTTGCGCAAGGGAAAATGAATCCAGTTTGCACCTCTTTTTTGCCTGCCCGTTTTGTAAAGAGGTTTGGAACAACATCCGCCAATGGATGGGCATCCGGAGAGCAATAACTACCGTTGCAAGTGCCATCAAATGGCTGAAAAAGGAGGCAAGGGGATCGACGTGGCAATGTAAAGGACGACGTGTGGCTCTTGCGGTAACAGTCTACCATCTTTGGATTACTAGAAACAAGATTGTTTTTGAACAGCTTAAGCCTACTCCGACTAGTGTGGTCAAAAGAATTAAAACACATGTATACAAAGTATTATTTTCTTTGTATCCTCATGTTTTAATCCCTATTGAGCCACTTGTATAGTCGTAGTCTTTTGGTTCTATTCTTCGTTCTCCTGTTTTCCCGGGTATGCCCAGTATATTTGTCTAGTTCTAGTACAGTATTTTGATACTTCACCTGGGTATATCCGGTGTATTTGTATAGTTTTAGTACAGTGCTTCTGATGCTACTCCCGGGTATGTCGGGTGTATTTGTTCATTTTTGATCTATTTAATTTACATTTTCGATCAAAAAAAAAAGATATTAACTTTTTTGTCATTGTGAGGTCTCCTTCATTATTTTTTTGCCATGTATGATTGTTGTGTATTTGATGGATTATAATAGTGTAATTGAGGTTAGTACACTATTGGAGTCAAAGAATAATACTTGGGAACTTACTGAGCTACTAGCAAGGGACAAAACTATTGGAGTTAAATGGATCTACAAAACAAAGCTCAAAGAAAATGGAGAAATTGACAAGTATAAAGCCAGGCTAGTGGCTAAGGGCTACACACAAGAATATGGGATAGACTATCTTTGAAGGTTTTGCACCTGTGTCTAGGCATGATACAATTCGATTGGTGGTATCATTGGCGACTCAAAACAGTTGGCTTATTTATCAACTCGACGTGAGTCCTACTTCACAAAGGTGGGTTTCGAGAAGTGTCCTTATGGGCATACATTATTCATCAAGCAAGGAAAATGAGGTAAAAAATTTAATAGTATGTCTCTATGTAGATGATCTCATATATACGGGAAATGATGAGGTAATGTTTCTTGAATTTAAGAAGTCTATGATGGTTGAGTTTGAGATTACAGATATGGGAAAGATGCATTATTTCCTATGCATGGAGGTTAAACAAACAACTGATAGGATTTTTGTTGGACAGAAGAAGTATGCTCATGAAGTACTTGTTAGATTTCAGATGAATGATTGCAATACAGTCCAGAATCCCATTGTTCCAGGAACTAAGCTGACTAGAGATATAAATAGCACAAAGCTTGACGGTGCATATTTTAAGCAAATAGAAGGAAGCTTGATGTACCTAATTGATACACGATCTGATTTAATGTTTGTGGTAAGCTTGATTAGCAGATTTATGGAGTCACCTATGGAGCTTCACTTTCAGGCAGCAAAAAGGGTTTTGAGGCACTTAAAAGGAACTCTAGATTATGGCCTGCTTTATCAGAAAAAATCAGAATCAAGTTTGGTGGGATTTAGTGACGATGATTATGGTGGAGATTTGGAGGATCGAAAGAGTACATCTGGATATGCTTTTATACTGAGTTCTACTGCCGTTGCTTGGTCCTCGAAAAAAGAACCCATTATCACATTATCAACAATCGGAAGGCGAGTTCATAGTCATGCGACCTCTTGTGCTTGTTAAGCTATTTGGATGAGGAGAATACTTGAAGCATTATGATGTACACAGAGGGAGGCTACTAAGATATTTTGTGACAACAACTCCACTATCAAATTATCAAAGAATCCTTGCTACATGGAAGGAGCAAACATATCAACATCGATTTCACTTTCTTTGTGATCTTACTAAAGATAGTGTGGTGGAGCTGGTTCATTGTCAAAGATGGTGTTGTGGAATTAGTCTTGGTTACATGTTTATAAAGCACGTTACATAAGCTTATTGTCTTGTAATCCGACACTTGTTCCCTAAAGTTACTTAATAAACAAAACATGAAAAACATTATTTTATACATGTATATTATATGACAACGTCTGCGCTGCAATTTTAAGGTAATATAAGTCTTTTGCCTTGTTATGGTATTGCTTCAATGTAATTCTCTATATTTTGGATAGCTAGGCTGTTAGACAATGTTCCAAAGTTTAGATCTCACTTGCTTCTAAGACTCTTATGAACGACTCAATTGGCTTCTGTTATCTTGAATAGCTATAAGGAAACTGTGCTTGTGTTGGAAAGATATACTATCGTTGTCCTAAAATGGTCAACTAATATACTTGATATATCACCACTGTTTATATATTTACTTTATGCTGCAACATCATGTTTATTTCCGTGAAGAGATGGTAGAAGTTTTGGCCAAATTGGACACGTAAACATATTTGGTTTAACATTCCGAAATATGATAAAAAACCTTTCACAGAAATTGCACATTCTTATAAGGGTACGAGAGATTTGCATTCAAAGCACAAGATTACTTAAGTTTTTAGCTTTGATCATGAATCTTGAATATCATGTTATATGTCTAAGTAAATAAATATGACAGCGGTTAGTTCAACTTTCTTCTTTTTGTTGTATGTTGCAAGATCATATGAACTATGATTAACTAGTTATTTGGACTATTGCTGTCGACTTTAGATGCCTCTAAATGTGGACCTCAATCTACTAGCTAGTGCTGATGACTTCGATACAAACTTAGAGCTTGCACTGTCTTATGCGTTGTGAGCGATTTTTATGTTGTTATTCCGCAAGTGTACGGATCGCATAAATAATATAATAGATTTAGAGTCCAAATATCGTATCCACAGGGATTTAGATAGTTCTACACAATTAAATCAACCTTAACCGAATCGAATTAACTTTTGAAATTTAGTTTCTTAATCTAACTAAAATATGAACTAAGAATAGTTAAATAATTATAACTCAAATAATTAAAAGATTAAATTTATGACAAATTACTTTAACTTTGGGAAAGAAAAGTACTAAGATCCCGAAGCTACTTATAGTTGTTAATTCCTGTATCTTGATTCTTGATCTTGACAAACATCAGTTATGACAATCAATATCCCTAAATTGTTTAACAGTGTTTCTTGAATAAAATCAAACCTATTCATATGTATGACCCGACTATATCTCTATGACGAATGTGAATATATAAGAATGCATTAAGTTGCAATGGATAGTTAAAGATCACATAAAGCATGTCTAATATATCTCTATCTCCTATCGGACTTTCGGATAATTAAAATTATGCCGAGCTTGTTTTCAATCTCCCGATAGTAAAACAAACTACAAGAATCGTACAATTACTACGTATAGAATAGTAGATGAAAAGAAATGAAAATTAATCATTCAAAACTATATTGATGCAAATCGTCAAAAATTAAGTTTCTAAGTAGAAGAATTAAACTACAAGTTTCATTGTAATCCTAGCACAAGAAGGATTTAACCTAACATACTAAGAAGAAGAAAACAAAAAGAAAACTCAAAAGACTTGATCTTGATCGTCGTTGAATCTTCGAAAGAGTAAGTCTTCATCTTTGTCTCTTGTTTCTTCTCTTGTTTTTCTCTCAAAATTCGGCTCTTGATTATGAATTTAGAACCCATATTTATAGTTCCATAATAGTGCCTAAAAGGATCCCAAAAATCATTAAAACCGTGTCCCAAAAGGTTTCCTAATTAAATTAGAACTAAACGTTGCCCAGCTTAAGTACTTCAAATATGTGCCTTTAGTCTTCTAACTTTAGATTTTGGTCATTTTAGTCCTTAAACCTTCCAATAGCCTCCAAAATTGTCCTTCAAGGTCCAATTGAGTGAAATTGAGTCCCCAAACTCTCTAAATATTCGCCAAATTGTTGCTCTTTCCATCCATTTTTTTCAAATTGCTTATAAACGGGTCCAAAATTAAAATAGAATAATACACTAAATTAAGTATAAAATCAATAAAATTACAGAATAAAACTTTAGTTTTAAAGCCCGAATAAGTGCACAAAATCTACTTATGAAACACCCACAAACTAAACCTTTGTTCGTCATCGAACAAAAAAAAAACTAAACTACAAGAATTCACTAAGTTACGATAATACATTAGAAACTGAGCCAATGTTAAAGTTCTTACCAAATGCCCCAGGTTTGAATATAAAGCAACATTTTTAGAAAAATTTAAACAACACCACAAATAAATCTTTATTTATCCGATGCTCAACCTTTTGTGAGTGTGTGAATAGCCAAATATTGAACTTACACCTATATTAGACCATGACCAATATTGTGTTGTTGATATTTTTATATTCTTGAACCCTTTGTAGTCATTTATTCTTTACACCTCTCGTAAATCATAACACTTCTAATGCTTTTTTCTCTAATCCTGAGGTATTCTAGCGATTTGGTTCCTATTGATCAATATAATGCTCTTTTCAATTAAAGTGGTAAAAATTAGAAGCTTGTATTCCTAGAACTAGGACGGTGAGCGATTTCTAAATTCTCATCTCCAGTCTTTGAGGTTCTAACCTAGCAATCCTTACCAAGAACTTATAACTTTTTATTTTTATTTTTTTAATTTTTTAACTAATGTAAACAGTCTTAGATCTTGTGTGCAATACTTCTCTCTTGTAAGCTTTACATGTGACCCATGTTGAAAGCTTTGGGCCGATGAATCCCAAGTTAGACGAATAAATAAAAACCAGGTTTTAAAATACCCTAACATGCTTAATTGCTCGTGTCACATAGGCTATAAGAGAAGTGAAGATGCAATTTTCTTCTTTTTCTTTTTGTCTTTTTTTTTCCATGGTATTCGATTCTTAGTAGTGATTAGTGCCCGGTTTAGATTCCTTGACTAAAACCTATTCAACCAAAGATGAGATCCAGAAAATCCAAACCATCAAAATCCTACGAACACACGTACTAACTTTAACACCCCCAAACTGTTCTTAAACCGTTTGGTTACTAGTTTATGGATTTGGGAATGATATTTTTCACAACAATCCTAAGTCGACAATATCAACCCTTACACTCAAGTCATGTTCTCCTATAGGTGATAAGTCAATAGTGGCTACATGCTCTATTAATCTAGTCTAACATTGATAAGTATTCAGGTAAAAACATGAGTTAAAATATTGTCTAATATTCTAACTCAAAACGTACTCAACTTCAAACAAATATCATCATTGGAGGAAAGATGTTCAACAATAACTAGACAAATAAACTTTTTTTTAAACAAAAATTGCAGTTATACAGACCCGAATAATAAGTAAATTCAAAATTCATCAATTAAGTATCCTGATACTTAAACCACCCCAAACTAAAATACTACATTGTCTCCAATGTAAGATAAAAATAAGCAATTAAAAGAGGGAAGAGATCAGTTACTCCCTAGAGGTAGATGTGAAGAAGACAGTGCAGGCTAATCGGATGGACCAAAGAAAGTGGACTCGTGGTGAGGGGCACTCGGGGTTGAGGGTTGATGGATGATGTTATAAATGTCATCCATGTGTCGCGCAATGAACTTAATCCACTTTCCTCGGACCTATGTTTTATACCTATGGTTTGCCCTAGGTTTCTCGATTGTATGATTGAAGTTGGCAATAAACTCTTTGACCAACAATGGGTAGGCCAAATGAGGTTTACCTGCTACCTTTTGCCAGCTACAAGAGTCAATGAGATTCTCCATCTCGGAGTATGGGAAGTCCGTTAGAATTACCTCCCTTTCGGCCCACAATTTCTTCTTCATTAGCCACTGGTTGTAAATGTTCTCTTCTTCTATCCCCTGAAACCTTTGGATGCCGCCGTCATCAACATGTTCTTCTATTAGTTGGCGTTGGTTAGATGTTGAATCGACCTTCTCTTTTCCCTTCTTTGTTGGTGGTTCATTTCTTTTTGACGGCATTGTACCTATGAGGATAAAAGATACATCATTAAGCATCATAATGAACTAAAGAATAAACAAAACATCCTAAAATAAAATATAAGTAGTGAATTTTCATATTTCAAACTTAGATCGAACACTACTTTTCACCATCGGGAAATTTGATGAAATAATGAAGTTTTCCTGAGCCATCTTCATACAATGTATCTACATATATTGGTCTTTATCATGTTCAAAATTGAAGTTGAATAGAGGTCATTTGAAGTAGATGAAAGGGGGACGAAAGTGGAGATGTAGGGTTGTCGGGGCTTAGTCATGGCATGCCATGGCGTCCTATTTTGGGGCTAAGTGTTTAGCTCGGTTTTCTAATACCAACTCAATGAATTTCTACCACATTATCAATTCTACATTAGTATCAAAATTGACCAATTCAAGATTACACCCATATGCACATGAGTTTCTACTTAGGTCTTTCATCGAACACATTAAAGGCAACATCTTTTTAGGTAGATTTTAAATGAATTGGGAAGTTGAATCTAGCCCAAAATGTTTCACTTCAAATCATAAATTCAATAATCCATCATCTACCTAAGCCCATTCTCCTCAATTTAACAACATAAAATCAAAAAAAATTCAAGTCATAAAGCATAAATGAGAATAGAGGAAGAAATATCATACCTTGGAAGAATTTTTGCCACTTGGAAGATTGATGATATGCAAAGATTGATGATTATGTAGTTGTTAGTCAAAAAATTTATTAAATAAACCGCAAGTGTACGGGTCGAACAAGTAGTAAAGTAGTCGTGAGTCCAAGTATCGATCCCATGAAGAATAGTTTTAAGTACCAAAATTTACTATTTAAGCTTTATTCGAAAACGCAGATAATTTAGGTGTTTTTAAGATTAAGAAAAATAAAAACTATTAAATTAAGCTAAAGGAAACAAGAAAATAATAAAATAGCTTTTGATTTAATTAGATAATTTTTGGGACTTGGGACTCACAACTTCACCATCGTTGATCCTTCTAGTTTCATAGTCATTGATTCAACAATAACTAATTCTTGTTAACGTAAGAATTCTTTCTAAATTAATTAACTATCTCTCTCGATAATAATTAATTCTATTTAATTATGACAACCCACCTATCTCTAGATGAATTCGTTATCAACCCTCTTAAATGCATTAACAACAAGAATTCATTAGAGCCTCATTAAAATTCGACCTTAAATAATCGCACTAACCACAAGATTATATCTCTATATCTTGTCCAAATTAATGATCTTTATTGTCTAAATCTATTTATGTTTTCATCTCTCGAATCCACATAAACTAATATAACATTTACCAATTAGCTAAAAAGATGAAAGCTTTAAGCAAACAATAAATATTTAACAAAAAAATTAATTGTCATAAGTCGAATCAATGAATACAAAACTAGGGTTCACAACTTGGCTACGTTGTTCGTCCCAAGAAAATAAAATTAGCTAATCATAGAATTCATGGAGACAATTGAATGAAATAATAAATTCATGACCGGGTAGAGGATTGAATCTTGAAGGTGAGATGTTCTTGCACCAAGAATCGTCTATTGCCTCCTTGTATCCAATCTCTTGCTCTGATTCTTCTCCTCCAATAATCTCCACAAAATCTCCTTAGGTTTTGCTTTTGTTAGTTCCCAAAATTATTTCTCTCCAAATCTCTCTCCAAAGCTCCTTAGGTTTTTGCCTCTTGTTAGTTCCCAAAATTATCTCCCTCAAAATCTCCTTCTGTTTTGCTCTTGTTTTTGCCTCTTATATCTCCACAAAAGTCCCAAAAAAATCGTGTATAGAATCATCCCAAAATTAGACTTCTAGTTGAAAAAGGAAACACACCCGCGCAGATCCATGCGGCCACATAGAGTACCCATGCGGCCACATGATAAGTTCTGTAAAAAATTTACTTTTTAAATTACGGCGACCCATGCAGCCACATAGGCTTGCCATGCGGCCACATGACAAGTTCTGTGACCTTCCTCCGTTTCGTCTCCAGAGTTTCGTACTCCATGTCCACTTGGCCCGAACTTGACTCTTTTCATGTTTTCTTGATTCCTAAAATAGATTTAAACAAAACACACGTAAACACATACTTATAACACATACAACACACATCTAAACACACTTATATGGACTTTTAACATATTAAATAAACACTTATCAGTAGTGAAGATGAATGTGGATTGATGTGTGATTAGTAGAGTTAAAGAGAATACCCTGTGGTTTAAAGAAACAAAAATTATTGTGGGTGTTTTAAAAGGGGCTGCGCGGCTGGGGTTAATTAACCCCAGCCGCACGAGCCTGGGCACCTAGGCGATCGCCCAGCAATAATTCGAACGATCGCCTAGGTATGTGCTGGGTCATTTTGCCCTATCGTCTGAGTAAACCGGGCGGTCGCCCTGTTTACCAGAACACATTTTTTAAAAAAATCAAAATTAATTGTAGTTAGGCCTAATTGAACATATGAAATCTTAAAGTTGTGCTAAAGTGTACACGATGAACTAGAATATCCAAATGTGCTTAAAATTTACTTAAGTGCAAAAATAATAAAAAAGGCGTGCCTAAAACTATAGCAATCCTAACTACATGCAATTGTAAATAAATATGATTAAAAAGTAGAAAGGGATAGAAAAATGGGTTGCCTCCCATCAAGCGCTCGATTTATAGTCTAGATCTCGACTTTTTGGGTTGATCATTCCGGTGTTGCAAGATGAATGGTAGACTTTTTCTTTCGAGAATCCACCGCTCCAATAAAACTTCAACCGCTGCCATTGACTTTAAAAGTACATTTACTCTCATGGTTGATCTCAACAGTTCCATATGGATAAACCTTTGTGATTGTGTAAGGACTTGACCATCGTGACCTTAACTTGCCTAGAAAAAGCTTGAAGCGGGAATTATATAACAACACTTGCTGCCCAACCTCAAAATTTCTTCTTTGAATATGCATATCATGCCACTTTTTGGTCTGCTTCTTATACAATTTTGCATTCTTATATGCCTCCAACCGAAACTCATCCATCTCACTTAATTGAAGTAGTATCTTTTTACTGTCTGTCTTCAAATCAAAGTTTAACTTCTTGACTGCCCAATATGTGCAGTGCTCCAACTCAACTGGTAAGTGACACGCTTTCTCAAAAACTAACTGATAGGGAGACATGCCTATAGGAGTTTTGAACACTGCTTGGTAGGCCCATAAAGCATCATCTAGTTTCTTTGACCAATATTTTCTTAATGAACTTACTATCACCTCAAGAACCAGCTTCAACTATCGGTTGAAGATTTCAACTTACCCACTGGTTTGAGGATGACATGGAGTAGCAATACGATGTCGAACGCCATATTTAGCCAACAATGACTCAAATAGACGATTACAAAAGTGTTTACCCCATCATTAATAATGGCTCGGGGTGTACCATAACGAGTGAAAATGCATTTTTTTAAAAATCCATCACAATCACAAGCATCATTGGTAGGCAATGCAACCGCTTCAACCTATTTGGAAACGTAGTCAACCGCAATCAAAATGTATTGATCGGAGAACGAAGAGGAAAATGGCCCCATGAAATCAATACCCCGAACATCAAAAAGTTCTACCTTGAGTATACTGTTTAGAGGTATCTCATTCCTTTTCAAGATATTTCCCGTGTGTTGGCATCGATCACACTCTTTCACAAAGATGTACACATCTGTGAAAAGTGAAGGCCAAAAGAACCCGAATCAGAGGATTTTAACAAATTGTTTATATGCACCAAAGTGTCCAACGTGGTCGAGGAGTGGCATCTTTGCTCAAGTATCTGAAGAATTTCTTCTTGAGGAACACACCGCCTAATTATTTGATCAGGACCTCGTCTATAGAGAATGGGATCCTCCCAACAATAGTACTTCAAGTCGAGAAGAATTTTTCTTTTGGTGACTTGAATGATATGGCGGGATGATGGACTTGGCTTAGATGTTGACTATGTCTCGCATACCACGGTGCTTTCTCCAAGTTAAAAATATGGTCTCTATCTTCTTTCATTGCTCAAGTCTGGATAGATGATCAACTACTAGATTCTCGCTTTCCTTCTTGTCTCTTATCTCTAAATCAAACTCTTGTAGAAGTAAAACTCATCTGATCAGCCTCGGTTTTGCATCTTTTTTTGCCAACAAATATTTCAATGCAGCATGGTCAGTGTAGACTATCACCTTTGATCCAACAAGATATGATCATAATTTATCAAATGCATAGAATACAGCTAGGAATTCATTCTCAGTAGTGGCATAGTTGAGCTGTGCATCAGTCAAAGTCTTACTAGCATAGTGTATCACATGAAAAATTTATCTTTTCGCTATGCCAACACTACTCTCACTGCATAGTCACTTGTATCACACATAAATTCAAACGGTAGACTCCAATATGGTACAATTATCACATGTGCTGAAATTAGCTTCTCTTTTAGAGTGTTGAATGCCAATAAACACTCTTCAGAGAAAACATAGGCCACATCCTTGACCAGCAAAGTGCACAACGGTTTTGTGATTTTAGAGAAGTCTTTGATAAAGCGACGATAGAACCCGGCATGCCCACGAAAACTATGAATACCCTTGACAGAGGTTGGTGGTGGTAATTTCTCAATATACTCTCCAACTAGCATATTTTCTTCATTATTCTCCCGTCTTGCCTGAGCAATCTCGTTTTTATTCATTGTATCATGTAGTTTTGGTCTTTTTGGTGTGTTTTTCTTGTTCTCTTTGCCTACGATAAAAAGAGCGTTCGATCTCAAGATCGACTTATATTAGAGACTCTTGTCTCACACTTCACATGCAAAGGTCTGAAAGAAACAATTCAAACATAGAAATAAACTGAAAAATTAAATTACAAATAAATAAAGTTTGAATTAGTGTTAATATAACTGAAAAAGAACTAAAATAAAATCTTCGACAGCGGCGCTAAAAACTTGTTTGCGATTTTTATGTTGTTATTCTGCAATTGTACGGATCGCACAAGTAATATAATAGATTTAGAGTCCAAGTATCATACTCACAGAGATTTAGATAGTTCTACACAATTAAATCAACATTAACCGAATCAAATTAACTTTTGAAATTTGGTTTCTTAATCTAACTATAATATGAACTAAGAATAATTAAATAATTATAACTCAAATAATTAAAGATTAAATTTATGACGAATTACTTTAAATTTGGGAAAGAAAAGTATTAAGATCCCGAATCTACTTACAGTTGTTAATTCATCTATCTTGATTTTTGATTTTGACAAAGTACATCAGTTATGACGATCAATATCCTTAAATTGTTCAACAGTTTCTCTCGAATAAATTCAAACATATTCATAAATATGACCTGACTATATTTCTATGATGAATGCGAATACACAAGAATGCATTAAGTTGCAATGGATAATTAAAGATCACATAAAACATAACGGTATATCTCGATCTCACATCGAACTTTAAGATAATTAAAATTATGTCTAGTCTTTCTTCAATCTCTTGATAGTAAAATAAACCACAAGAATCATAGAATTACTACGTATATAATTGTAGATGAAAAGAAATCAAAATTAATTATTTAAAACTATATTGATGCAAATCGTTAAAAATCAAGTTTCCAAATAGAAAAATTAAGCTACAAGTTTCATCGTAATCCTAGCACAAGAAGGATTTAGCCTAACATACTAAGAAGAAGAAAACAAGAACAAAAAGAAAATAGATAATTCATCACCCGGAAAAGAAGATAACTCAAAAGATTTGATCTTGATCTTCGTTGAATTTTCGAAAGAGTAAGTCTTGATCTTCGTTTCTTGTTTCTTCTCTTGTTTTTCTCTCAAAATTCAGCTCTTGATTATGAGTTTAGAACCCATATTTATAGTTCCACAATAGTGCCCAAAAAGATCCCAAAAAATCATTAAAATCGCATCCCAAAAAGTTTCATAGCACAAGAAGGATTTAGCCTAACATACTAAGAAAAAGAAAATAAAAACAAAAAGAAAATAAATAATTCATCACCCGAAAAAGTAGTACTTGATTTTGATCTTCGAAAGAGTAAGTCTTGATGTTCGTTTATTGTTTCTTCTCTTATTTCTCTCTCACAATTTGGCTCTTGATTATGAGTTTAGAACCCATATTTATAGTTCCATAATAGTGCCCAAAATGATACAATAAAATCACATCCCAAAGGTTTCTTATTGGATTAGAACTAAAAGGGTAATGAAATTCCGCAGGAGAATTTTACACTGGTGATCGCCTAGTGCATTCTCGGGTGATCGCCCGTAAGTTGTTTTGCATCCCGCTTTTAGTTTTAGGTCTTTGGGTGATCGCCCACTTAAGTACTTTGAATATGCACCTTTAGTCTTCTAACTTTGGATTTTGGTCATTTTAGTCCTCAAACCTTCCAATAGCCTCCAAAATAGTCTTTCAAGTTCCAATTGAGTGAAATTGAGTTCCCATACTCTCTAAATATTCGCCAAATTGTTGATTTTTTCGTCCATTCTTATCCAATTGCTTATAAACGGGTCCAAAACTAAAATAGAAAGAATAATACACTAAATTAAGTATAAAATTAATAAAATAATAGGATAAAAGCTTAGTTTAAAGCCCGAATAAGTGTACAAAATACATTATCAAACACCCCCAAACTAAACTTTTGTTCGTCCTCGAACAAAAAAAAAAACTAAACTACAAGAATTCACTAAGTTACGAAAGTGCATTAGAAACTGAGTCAATGTTAAAGTTCTTACCAATTGCCCCAGGTTCAAATATAAAGCAACATTTTTAGAAAGATTTTAAACAACAACACAAGTAAATCTTTACTTATCTGATGTTCAATCTTTTGTGAGTGTGTGAATAGCCAAATATTGACCTTATACCTATATTAGACAATGACCAATATTGTGTTGTTGATATTTTTATAATCTTGAACCCTTTGTAGTAATTTATTCCTTACACCTTTCAAGTAAATTATCACACTTCTAATGCTTTTCTCTCAATCTCGAAGTGTTCTAGCGAATTTAGTTCCTATTGATCAATATAATGCTCTTTTCAATTAAAGTCGTAAAATTAGAAGCTTGTATTCCTAGAACTAGGATGGTGAGCAATTTGACAGTAAAAATTAGAAGGTTGTATTCCTAGAACCAATCTAGTAACCTGAAATTTGGTTGGTCTAGTAACCTGAAATTTGGTTGGTTTTGTTTCCATTAATTTGGAATTTGGTATTTGATATTTAGTCCTTTCATGTGGAATTTGGTCAATTTAATTTGGAATTTGATATTTGGTCAAGTTAATCTAGAATGTGGTATTTGATATTTGGTTCACTAACTTGAAATTTGATATTTGGTCAAGTTAATCTCGAATTTGGTTGGTTTTGTTTCCATTCTTTTGATTTGATTACTTTGACATGTTCGAATTGGTGTTATGGCTTTCGTAATAAAGTTTCTGACTCATGGGCGCATGAAGCATATTGAGATTGACTGTCATCTTATTCATCGTCATCTTTAGCATGACACTATTTCCTTACCACTTGTTTCTTCATCGTTGCAGCAAGTTGACTTTTCACAAAGTTATGTCCGGTCCACTGTTTTCGTTTCTTGCTTGACAAACTCTCGCAACTTCTTACTGTAGCATAGTGAGTTTGAGGGAGAATGTTAGAGTAATATTAGAGTCCTAATATACTAGAATATATTAGAGGATTGTTTTACTTAATATAGATTAGGGGTTTCCTTGTTACATAAACTAGCTGTATCTAAATTTATTACTTATGTTGTTTTCTTAATAATATTAGTTCTTCTTTCTCCCTATTTGTTATTCTATTGTTAAGTAGCTGTCACCAACAATTATTTCACCTTTTGTGTGAAGGCTCACTTCTGAATTGCCTACGTGTATCACAATATATAAGTCAACTTATTTTAGTTGGTACAATCATTGTTACCATTTTGCTTGTTTATGCTATTTGGTGTCTATTCTGAAATGAATCTTCAAACTAACATCAATTTTCTGTAACGCAGCAAGGTCAGGTTCTAGTGGTAGCTATTGTTGATTTTAATCCTGCAAGTGGACGGATCGTCAGCAAGTAATATAATGATAAGTAGAGTGTCGAACCCATGAGGACTGAATTTTTTACGTCTTATACTTTAATTAATAATAATAATTCTAATTCAAGAAAAATACAACCAGTTATATATATATTCAATTCTAACTAAATCTAATAATCTACTAAAATAAGTAATTAGAATTTTACAAAACTTAGAATTAATCAAATCATGAAAAGTACTAGAATTCCAAATCCACCATTGTTAACCTACTTTTACCCTCAATTGCTTGTTTATACTCAATTCTTGATTTATGTTGACAATCAAGATTCCTTATATGTGAATTTGCTTTCTCGATACAAATTAAACCAATTCCCATCTATGACCCAACTATATCTCTGTGAAGGATTCAATAGATAAAGAACGCAACACAAAATTAGAAAACCACCAAAGATTGCACCAAGCATATAAGTATATCTCTATCTCTTATTGGACTTAATGTCGTTTGTTATTTGAGCTAGACACATGTAGCACCTCTCGGCATCAACACAAATCCCAAGAAGAATCCTAAAATTTGTCGTATTTTAGGATAACATTAATTCAATAATAAACAATCAATAAAATTAAGAACTTAGTTACCTAGGTTAAAAATCAATGATCCAATTTTAATCAATAGCCTCTCTCGATGGTCAATCGATTCTATACTTATATGTGAATCTAATTATCTCTAATTAAATTTCGAACACGTAAGCATGCATTAATTCACAAAGATCACCCCATAACAATTACATAGAGCATAATGACATAGACAATCAATTATAGGACTCTATGTTGTTTATTATCATTTGCTAATTTATACCGAATCTCTTGAAAGTAAAATAAATCACAAACACGTTTTAATAGTGATAAAGTATCAAAACCGAAATTAATCAATAATAAACAATTAACCCAAAAGCAAGAATAAAAACGAACAATTTATTATATTAAAGAGTTAATAAGATTTCATCAAAATCTTAACCATAAAGGTTTAGCCTATCATATTTTGATTAAGAAAATACAAGATAAAAAGTGAATACATAACCCAGATAATTTAGAATAAAAGTTGATACAACCCTTAATATTGAATCTCTTCAACGATCTTGGACGGCACCAGTATTCTTCTTCAAAATCATCCAAAGTTCCAATGATTTCTTGTAATTTTCTTCCAAGAATTTGATGTCTTTGATGTGGAGTTCCTCCAAAGATTTGTGTTATGTTATGATATAAAACTCCCCTTTAATTGACCTAGAACAAGTCTTTATACAATTAGCTTGAGATGCCTTGAAAGTCGTGTCCAAGAAAAGTCCTAGTTCGACTAAACTTCAAAAACGCGCTCCGAGCTCCTCTTTCAACCGAGGTCATTTCTTCTTTAAATCTTCTCGATTCAATCCAAAAGTATCTAAATGCATTCTAATTAGTCCCCACCCTTCTAATTTCTTCCAAAGTGGCCTTCCAACTATTCAAAAATGTACAAATTAGTTCCCAAACTTTTAGAAATATGATTCTTGCTCCCGAAACTTTTGAATTCAGTACAATTGCTTTATAATAGTTTCAACTTATGTCTGTGCCATTCGATTAGGCTTTAATTATGCCTCAAACTCTTCTTTTTCACTCCACACTCATCCAAATTGGATTTTGTACATACGTGCACAATAATTGAACTTATTTAAATAGAAATCTGATCATATAGTGAATATATAATAAATTTACAAGCATAAATAAGCGTATAAGATACAAGCTTATCAAACACCCCAAAATTAAAATTTTGTTCGTCTCATGCAAGATTATCTACTAAAACATACAAAAGAAAAAAATAGGAAAAAAAAACTAGATACATGAGATAGCATCTTTGGATTCGCTTCGTGACTTGAAACTGTTCAACCAATTCATGAAAAGCTTATAAATAATGCTACTAAAACTAATTTTTAACTTATCCAATGTTTGGCCAGTGTGTGTGTGTGTGTGTGTGTGTGTGTGTGTGTGTAGTCACACCCATCGTCATAAAGCTGTAAGTTGGTTCCTTCCCGACCCTCAATGGTCAAATGTTTTCTTTCCCACTCGTGAGATGCATCTCCAAACGTGATTTTTTTGAATCTCTCACCGAGGTGTTAATTCTAAGGTTGCTCTCAAATCGCTCATTATTTTTTTGATCAAGCTTGGTTGGGTCTTACCAATAAAAACAATTACATAGATCTATGATAATTCTCCTTAGATTTAAGTGCTCTTGTAATGTTCCAGTCAAACCAAAATCTTCTTGGTCAAAGTTGTCATGCCAAATTTCAAAAAAATAAAAAATAAAAAAAATTGATGATGTTGTTTCTTTGCTAAAGAAGATAAGTGAAAGTGGAAAATGGATTTGGTTTTTAATTAAGTAATCCACCGCTTGACTTTTCTTCCATTTTTTTTTTGAAATTTGGCATGACAACTTTGACCAAGAAGATTTTGGTTTGACTGGAACATTAGAGCTCTAACCTTCAAGCTTCCACTAAGCAATTCAAACCCTATCTAAATTCTCATGTTAACTCCACAAAGGACCCTTTTTTGCTATATTTGATTTTTTTTAGCGATCTTATGTCTAAACCTCAGTCCCTTAAGCTTTCAAGATGACCCTCGTAACGAGCTTTAGGCTGATGGCTCCCAGATTTATCAACCTTAGGGCACCGAGTTTTTAGAACCCCTACGGGCTTTATCACTCGAGTAAAAAGACTACGAACAAAGGTATAAGATAGAGCCGTGCAAGTCCTTTGCGTGCAAGAGTTTTTATGTGAGGGCAATATTTCTAACACCCGGTCATCACTTAGCTTCATTTTGTTAGCCACAACACTCCACACTAATATTTAACATGCATGGAATCAACGTATCTCCAAATAGTTACTTTCACCAATTCTATCATTCCCAAACAGTCTCACACACGATCATATGATATTTTTGATTTATGTGGTTTATGACATGTATTTGACGATTGACAACTTAATTCTCACAATTCAAGTAACATTTTACACTCTATGTGTATGACCAACTTAAATACAATTGTCATGACTATTGTGTTCAAAATATCACGATCTAACTTGGATAAGTAAAGTAAAAAAAAAATAAAAAATCCCATGTAGCATCACCTAATTACAAGTCATAAATTAATCACAGATTCAACTACATATCATCATTAGATGGCAAGAGACTAACCAATAACACACAAGCATTCAATTAAAAGAAAAATATTTTTTCTAAAACTTGTAATTTTTTTCTTTTTGAATTTTGACAAATTTTTGAATTTTTTAAATATAATATAATGCAATAAAACAAACACACAGTTGACTCATAGAGTCGACTCCACTTCCCAAACTTCAAGTTACACTGTCTCAATGTAAGCACAAAAATAATCTAAGGAATGATAGCAATACTCCCCATGTCATATGATGATGAATCTCCTTCATTAGCACTCAACTCCTTTATCATCTTTTAGTCTCCTTAATTTGACCCTCAAATTATCTCCATTATACCTAAAAAGAGACATGATAAATATAATTAGTTACACGAAGGCCAATTGCCAAAAAGAGAGAGTATGAAATCACTTGGGACTTTTAGGCTAACTTATTTTGATGACATTGACTCTAATTGCTCAAAAATAATCTAAAAATCCTAAGAATTAGAAAATTGCGCCCTAAGCTAGAAAGTGAAAATTAAAAGAGAAAATAAAGGGATAGAAAATTGGGTTGCCTCCCAATTGTTTAAAGTCATTAGCTTGACTTTTTGCAACACTCTTTTCACGGCACTTTTAATAGGACTTTTGATGACTTGTTTTTCTTGCATTGATTGACTTTGTACCATTTTTCGTTTATCCTCCAATATTTAACTTTGGCCTTCTCATAAATATATGATTTAATTTTATCACCATGCTGAACTCAACTATGAAAATTTCAACTTCCTCAATGGTCTTGATAACAAAATCAATTTTAGAGGAAAGATGGGAGTCGAAGAATTGCTTGATAGGTGCAGCATCATTAAATGTCAGTTTTTCATTCTGCCTATTTATGATCAACTTCTCATTCTCTACATGCTTTTCTTCATTAGATGGTGGTTCCTCGATTTGGACAACCTGTCTATTTCCCAAAATTTTGGGTAGTTGCTCCTCACTTATTGTTGAAATGCTTGACATGTGTTCCATTGGAGAAGCTTAGCGTCGCTTGGAAAAGTGCCTTGTGGACTCTCTGTCAGCATCTTTATCATCTACCTAATTTTATTCTCTATGCGCTTCTCAGTTGCCTGCCTTGATGCTCTGATCAAGTGCCTATTTCCATCATTCTTTACTCTTTCGTGGTCTCCCCGATTTGGTATATTTTGAATATATTGGGTATTTCCATATGAGAAATTTGGATAGTTTATCCATTCGGGATTATAATTAAGTTTGCGTGTATGGATTATGCTGCTGTCACTAAAAATTCTGAGCATTTGCAGATTGTTTAGGTAATGATGCTTCAGCAGTAGCCAAAGGACACTATGATGATTGATGGTTTTCCCTGCAAGTTGCACATATTGGTAGGGACATCTGAACTATATTGGTTGGCTGAGAGTGTTTCAGTGTTTCCATCTGCTTTGCCAATGAATCAATTTTTGCCAGTAGGGAGTGAATTGATTTCCACCCGTGCATTCATGTTTGACATTGGTTGTTGTACCAAGAATAATATGAGTAATTTTGCCAATCTTGATTGTGAGTGTAGAAGTACGAACAAAAACTTTGTGTGACCGGTGGTTCCCATAAATCTTCCAAGAGCAAGTCATCCTAATCAATTTCGGTAGGTATATCATTTCTTGCTATATTAGCCTGGTGCATTTGTGATGAAATCTCCATAAAGCATGTCACGTGTGTTGTCTTCATCAATCTCAAGGTCTGCCGACTTGTGTTGTGCTTGATCTTCTAGCTCCTCTTTGTTCCCCGACAGCGACAATGAAACTAAGAAAACAAGTAGATCAGCTAAAAAAAAAAAAAAAAAGAAGATAAAATTAACTAAAGAAAAGAAAGCCCCGCTCACACGCCAAAAACTTATTGTTGATTTTAATCCCACAAGTGGACGGATCGTTAACAAATAATATAATGATAAGTAGAGTTTTAAACCCACGATGACTGAATATTTTACGTCTTATACTTTAATCAATAATAATTCTAATTCAAGAAAAAACACAACCAGTTATTTAAATTCAATTCTAACTAAATCTAATAATATACTAAAATAAGTAATTAGAATTATACTGAAACTTGGAATTAATTAAATAAAGAAAGGTACTGGAATCCTGAATCCACCATCGTTAACCTACTTTAACCCTCAATTGCTCGTTTAAACTCAATTCTTGATTTATGTTGACAATCAGTATTCCTTATATGTGAATTTGCTCTCTCGATACAAATTAAACCAATTCCCATCTATGACCCAAATATATCTCTGTGAAGGATTCAATTAGAGAAAGAACGTAACACAAAATTAGAAAACCACCTATGATTGCACCAAGCATTGAAGTATATCTCTATCTTCGATTAGACTTAATGTTGTTTGTTATTTGAGCTAGACATATGTAGCACATCTCGTCATCAACACAAACTCCAAGAACTATCGTAAAATTTGCCAAAATTTAGGATAACATTAATTCAATAACAAACAATCAATAAAATTAAGAACTTAGATGCCTAGGTTAAAAATCAATTATCCAATTTTAATCAATAGCTTTTCTCGATGGTCAATTTGATTGTATACTTATATGTGAACCTAATTACCTCTAATTAAATTTCGAACACGTAAGCATGCCTTAATTCACAAAGATCATCACATAACGATTTCATAGAGCATAATGACATAAACCATCAATTATAGGACTCTATGTTGTTTATAACCATGTGCTAATTTATACCGAATCTTTTGAAAGCAATATAAATCACAAACACGTTTTTAATTGTGATCAAATATCAAAACAGAATTAATGAATAATAAACAATTGACCTAAAAGCAAGAATAAAAACGAACAATTTATTATATTAAAGAGTTAACAAGATTTCATCAAAATCCTAGCAATAAAGGTTTAGCCTATTACATTTTGATTAAGAAAAAAAAATACAAGATAAAAAGTGAATACATAACCCACTTAATTTAGAATAAAATTTGATACAACCCTTAATCTTGTATCTCTTCAATGATCTTGGATGGCACCTTCTTCTTCTTCAAAATCATCCAAAGTTTCAATGATTTCTTGAAATTTTTCTTCAAAGAATTTGATGTCTTGATGTGGAGTTCTTCCAAAGATTTGTGTTATGTTATGATATGGAACTCTCCTTTAATTGACCTAGAATAAGTCTTTATATAGTGCTTGAGATTCCTTGAAAGTCGTGTCCAAAAAAAGTCCTAGTTCGACTAAACTTAAAAAACGTGCTTGGAACTCCTCTTTCAGCCGAGGTCGCACCTAGGTCGCACAATGCGTTGTGTTGCCTAGGTGTGACCTCTAGTAAGTTTTCACTACCACACCTAGGTCGCACAATGCATTGTGCTATCTAGGTGTGACCTTTTTTTGAAAACTTACAATTTGTCCCCGATTTGGCTTCTGATGTACAGTTTTGGTCATTTCTTCTTTAAATCTTCTCGATTCAATCTTAAATCTTCTAAATGCATTCTAATTGGTCTTCACCCTTCTAAAGTCTTCCAAGTGGCCTTCCAACTATTCAAAAATGTGTAAATTAGTCCCCAAACTTTTAAAAATTTGATTCTTGCTCCCGAAACTTTTGAATTCACCACAGTTGCTTTATAATAGTTTAAACTTATGTCTATGCCATCCGATTAAGCTTCAATTAAGCCTTAAACTCTTCTTTTTCGCTCCAAACTCATCCAATTTGGATTTTGTACCTACGTACACAATAATTGAAGTTATTTTAATAGAAATCTGCTCATATGGTGAATATATAATAAGCTTACAAGCATAAATAAGCGTATAAAATACACTTATCAGTAGCAAGCCCAGAAGAGTCTCTCATGGACAAAGAAGTGATGGCGGGGAAGGCGATGACCTAGTGAGTGTACAATTACCTTGACATTATCCTATTGCTCTTTTGCTTGATCTAACATTCTTTTTACTGTTTTATGTAATGCAATGCCTTTCTATTTCTTCGATGATTGCAGGATGAAAATTAAGGGTCACAATCTGTGCTACAGCCAAGACCTCCAATATTTAGCTGCCCGATATGCATGGAAGAAATCACCAAAGAGACGTCAACAAAATGTGGGCATATTTTCTGCAGAATATGCATTTTTAGTGCAATAGTGGCTCAGGGTAATTGTTCAACCTGTAGAAGGAAGCTTAAGGCGAATGATACCATCAGGATCTACTTTTCGAGGAGTGAATAATTGGACATTATGCCCATGAGTCTTTCCTCAATTCCTTACGTGATGGCAAGCTTTTCTGTCATGTTTTAAGATGGTCCCCACTGTACAGACGGGGGATCCAGTTTGTATTATATTTTAAGAACTTCTAGTGATGATTCGATTTATGATTAGTTACTATAACAAAGAGTGCTAGGCCCGAAATGACCAATAGTTCATATATCTGAGCCATTTCAAGCATGAGTCGTGTTCTTTGAAACTTGATATATGATGAATGGTTCATGCATGGCCTCTGATCTTTAAAGGATGTTACACTTAGTTTTGAATATTAGAACTAAAGGTTCTTTAATTATACGCAGTTTTTGATCGTTTGAACTACAAGATCTTTAAAGTTAGTTCTATTTAGCATTTAGTTCAATTTGTTGCAATCAAGTTACTCAATTTTAATTTTCATGCAAAATTGACTACTCTGTTTGCTCACTTTAGTAAAGTTAATGTTAGACTTCCATGTTGTCGTTAACCTATTGACACGTGGTTGATGTGTTACCACTAAACAAAATTTCCCACCTTAGCAGAAGTGTCAAAGCTATGCATTTCAATCATATTAGTGAACAAAATTTCAACATTATATTTTACGCAATTGGAATTTTCTCGGTGCCCCAAGTTTCAATTACTGCTGCTGAATGCCGATCATGTAAAACTCAGCTCTGTTTGTGATTTCAACTTGTTTAGATTTTTTTTATTGTAAATTTAAGAATTAATAGATAGGATTTTCAGCTTTCTTCAATTTTCTTTTTATTATATGTTCCTTTTTTCATTTGGTATTAATTTTATTATTTTGCTGCTAATTTATATTTACAAAAATAATCTGCTGTGTTGTTTTCATTAGAGTGGCTAGCTTCTTCTTTACTAGCTGCTTTATCTTTAAAGTGTAAACAACGTGCAAATTTAACATAGATTTCCAAAATTTTAGAAAACTATTTTTTTGCTTAGTTGTCTTGTATGTTCTGTGTAGTTTGTATCACGTGACGTGAAAGTTTTAAACTCATTTTCCGTGTCACAAACTGTCTTCAAATCTTCCTTTTATGATTGTTAAAGTTTGATGATTCCATTTATATTAGACTTGGGCTTTCTTATCCAGAAATTAGAAACTGTATTTGATCGCTCGTTTAGACCAATACTTCTAAGGTCTAACTGTTGGAAAATTTGCACAAGAACTGCACGCAGCCGAATTATCCTGTTGTCCTTAAAACAATACTCATAAAAGCGCCCTTTATAGTGACTTCAGTTGTATGTAATAACACACACCCTTTAGGGGTTTGGCATAGTGTGTGAGTGCGTGGGATGGTTGGGAAGTAGTCCTGTCTATTTTGATTTGTGGCCATCCAAAAGATTGCTCTAGCAAGTGTGGCTGTTGGGAAATATTGTTACGCCCCAATTCCACATGGCACTCTACGTGGACAGAGTCAAAGTCAATATTGCTTAGTGTTGTGCGATTTAAATCCCGCAAGTGGACGGATCGTTGACAAGTAATAAAGTGATGAATGAAGTGTCGAACCCACGAGTACTAGATATCAATTTAACCTATTAATTTATAACCTAATTTCTAACAATATGAAAACACAGATTCAAATTGGTTTTTGTGATTCTATACTATTTTAATTAAAACTAAATTATCAAACAATTAACTTTAAAATATTGAGAACGAATTCAAGATCTACTAACACTATAGGATTTGCGAATCCACCAACACTTTCCTTAATCAAATATCTGTTTAACCGTTTTAGCTTATAATTACCATAGATTGAAAATCGGCGTTCCTAAATTAATCAAAAGCCTCTCTCGATGGTCAATCAATTCTATATGTTATGCGAACCTAATTATCTCTAATTAAGCTTCGAACATAAGCACATGCATTAAAATCTCAAGAACACCTACATAGATTTCATAAAGCATAATATTAATCTCTATCTATTATTGGACCATATGTTATTCAATACCACGTGCTTAATCTATATTGAATCTCTCGACTTCAATATAGATCACAATATATTCTAATGGTGATCAGGCATTAAAATAATAGAAAAATTGCATAAAGAATAATCAACCCAAAAACAATTAATTACTAAAACAGGAAAAACTTATAATTAATTAAAAACGCGAGGTTTCATCGCTCATCCTAGATAAAGTAATTAGCCGGACATGATTTCGTCAATTATGACAATAATTGACTTTATCATGATCCGCGAAAAAAAAAAAAAGAAATAAATACAACCCGTGACTCGGTCAAGAATCTTCAATTCCGTGTCTTGATCTTCGATTCTCCTCTTGTATCTTGTTCTCAAAATTCGTCTCCAATCCGGCTCTGAATTCGGCTCTCAAAGCAACTCTGAATCCGACTCTCAAATTATGAGTTAATAACTAATATTTATAGTTACCTAATTGTGTCCCCAAAATATCTCAAAATATTATAAAATCCGTGGGCCAAAAGGTTTCCTAATCGATTAGAACTCAAAAAAGAAAATAAAAATCTCGCAGCCCAAATTAACATCAAGGCGGTTGTTTTCAAACGGTCATAACTTCTTGTAGAAAGTTCCAAATTGAGATCCGTAAAAGTGGTGGACTCTTAATTCGATTGTCTTTCCAATGGTATATCATTTACTTGTCGATTTCACCAAATTATTGCTCTTTTCATCTATTCTTCTCCAATTGCTTATAAACGGGTCCAAAACTCAAATAAGAAGAATAATATAATAAATTAAGTAAAAATTCAATAAATTGACGGGATAAAAGCTTAGTTTAAAAGTTCAAATAAGTGCACAAAATGCACTTATCAAACACCCCCAAACTAAACATTTGTTCCTCCTCGAACAAACTAGCTAAGAACAATCATGCACTTAATAAAATAAGCAATAACATAATTCACAATATAAATAGCTTGCCGTTCTTACTTCAGCTTTTGCAAAAAGAAAAAATTATAATTCATGACGAGTGTTTATGTAATACTATTGCAAACGTGATTCTACTTAACTGATACTTGATATGTGTGCAATAGTAGTTATTCTGATCCACTTAATTTCTATGGTGGTGATAGCCCAACCACTTGGTCAATTTTTCATTTCCCTCTCGTAAGGTACACTTCCCCCAAAATGATATTTTCTCTCAAATCCCAAGATTTTGGTTCAAAAGTTAAACTTCGCTCATTATTTTCTTGTCCGAGGCTGGTTGAGAAAACTAATAATCGTGACAACCTAAGTATATGAAGATTCTCTAATTTATGAGCACTTTCGACCAGAAAGTTTCTATTAAGTAAGTCAAACCCATTAGTCATCTAATCCCCAAATTTACTTTACAAAAGGATTTTTTTTTTACTGGACGTAAATTTATTTATTTATTTATTTATTTTTGTAAATAGATCTTATGTGCAAAACTCAATCCATTAAGTTTTCTAAATGACTCATGTAACGAGCTTGAGGTCGATGACTCCCGTGTCTTTCGAAAATTAGGGCATCGTGTTTTGAGAAACCCCTACGGACCTTTTCACTCGAGTCAAATAGGCTACGAAAAGGAGTTATAAGATATTAATAAGGTGTAAAACTTAGTCCATTAAGCTTTCTAAATGACTCATGTAACGAGCTTGAGGTCGATGACTCCCAGGTCTTTCGAACCTTAGGGCATCAGGTTTTGAGAAACCCATATGGACCTTTTCACTCAAGTCAATTAGGCTACGAAAAGAGTTAAGCAATTATAATAATAATTTTTGTTCCTTGCGTGCAATAAATTCATGCGTGAGGATTATATTCCTAACATTCGGTCATTACTTAGTTTTCTCTAACTGGTCTAAAGTGCTCCACACAAATTTTCAACATACATAGAATCACTCATAACCTAGATAGCCACTATCACGCTTTAATTACCACACTTTCTCACTATATTGGTTATTTGTTCGAGATACGGATGATTTTTTAGTTTAAACAGGTATCCTATTATTTTCAACTTAAGTGCACCAACATAGCTAAAAATCATCTTAATCGGCCGACACAACACAATATCTAACATGGTCAAATAGTCTTACATTTAACCAATAGTAATAGTTTGTTCACAAGTCATGGATTAAAGCGAAATAATTAAATAAAAAGTTGCATCATTAGCCGGCAAGACTATTCATATCACATAAATATACAAACAAATAATTTTTTTTAATGAAAATAAATTAAAAATCAAATATCAATTATCAATTATCGAATCAAGTAAATTTTTCATTTTAGTCCATCACCCCCAAACTTGAAAGAAACATTGTCCCCAATGTAAAATTTAAAATCAAAAATTAGAGACTTCCACGAGATAGATCCGATGGTGTCGGGAGAAAAGGTGTGATAAGATCAACTAGAGGAGAAATCATGCAGGTTGGTCGACAAATCTTTGTTTGAATGTCATCCGGGTAGCTGCGCAGTTGTAACCCTAAAAAAAAAGAAAAAAGAACTTATTAATTTTTTTTTTAAGAAAACAAAATTTAAATTTATTATTATTATTATTATTATTATATTTTTTTTAAGAAAAACGAAAATTAATTTTTTTTAAATATAAATTTAAAATAATTGAACAACGTGATTATGCAAGATGACGATGATTGTAGCCTCAAAACCTAAGAATTAAAACCTACTTTAAATCCTAAAAACCTAAAACGTGCAAATTGTCAATTGAAATCCTAAAATTGAAATAATACGAAATTTAAATAAATAAAAGGGTAGAAAAATGGGTTGCCTCCCATTGAGCGCTTCTTTAAAGTCCTTAGCTTGACTTTGTCGTGATGATCGCTCAAGACACTTTGAATAGATCTTTGGAGGCCTTGTTTTTCTTGCTTTGATCGACTTTGGAACCATTTTGTTTACCTTCTAGAGCTTGATTTTTCCTTTATCATATTGATATGATTTTGTTTTGCCACCATGCTCGAATTCAACTAAGAAAATTTCAGCCTCCTCATCAGATTTGATCACGTAAGACGGATGGACTTCCTCTTCTCGCACATACTCTTCTTCTCTAAGTGGTACATCTTGATGTTGGGTAACAACTTTATCATCTAAACTCCACGCCTACGGTCAATGGCATCGGTCTCGAAAGCAAATCTTGAGAACTTGGAAATTTAATTGCTTTAAACACATTGAATGTGACGTGCTCATCATTCACATTCAAAGATAAGTTCTCCTTTTTTTTGAACGTCAATTACTGCCCGACCAGTAGCCAAGAAAGGTCGACCCATAATGAGTGGTACATCCTGTCTTTGCACATATCCAGAATAATAAAATCAGCAGGGAATATGAACTTGCCCACTTTCACCAATATGTCTTCAACTATTCCCTTTGACATTTGATTGTTCTATCTCGCAAGTCGTAATCTTCATCGTTGTTGATTTTGCTTCTCCTAAACCGAGCTGCTTAAAAATAGAGTAAGGCATTAAATTCACACTAGCACCCAAATCACATAAAGCTTTATCAAAAAATAAACTACCGATAGTGCAAGGAATATTAAAACTCCCTGGATCTTTTAATTTCGACGGTAGCTTGTTTTGCAATATGGCACTGCATTCCTCAGTTAGCGCGACTATTTCATGCTCCTCCAACTTCCTTTTGTTTGAAAGAATGTCCTTCATGAATTTAGCATAGCTAGGCATTTGAGCTAATGCATCGGCGAATGGTATGTTGATGTGAAGCTTTTTGAATACATCCAAGAATTTTTTGAATTTCTGGTCTAGCTTATGTTGTCGTAGTCTTTGAGGAAATGGAATTGGAGGGACGTAAGCCGGTGGTGGAATATAAGCTGGTGGAGAGTTCCGCTTTCTTGTGCAACTTTTGCATCTGCTTTTGTTTTCTCTCTTTTGTTGGACATGCTTTTCTTTTCTACACCGGTCTAGTCACATGAATCTCTGCAATTCAAGTTCGCTTCTCGTGGTGATTGCATTGACTTGCTTTTTGGATTGACCTCTGTATTGCTTGGCCATGTGCCCGGTTGTCGCTTCGGTCAACAGCTTAGCCAACTGTCCAATCTGATTCTCCATATTCTTTATCGAGACATCAGTCCTTTTTTGCATCTCCTTTAACGCAGACTCCATGCGTTCTGACAATTTAGCAACTGTATCATCTAATCCTCCTTCTCTTTCCTGGGGTCTTCCCCGATTTGATGATTTTGAATGTTTTGTGTATTGTCATATGAGAAGTTTGGATGATTTCTCCATCCAGGATTGTAGGTCTGTGAGTATGGATTATTCTACTTTCGCTGAAAATTCTGAGCATATGCAGCTTGGTCAAGTGATGACATATCAACTTTGGTTAAAGGACATTCTAATGACTGATGGTTTGCCCCGCAAGTTACACATATTGGCAAGGACATCTGAACCATATTGGCTGATTGAGAATATTTCATTGCTTCCATCTGCTTTGCCAATGCATCAATTTTCGCCAGTACAAGTGAATTAGTGTTCACTTCGTATTCCTCTTGTTTTCTTCTGCAGTCCTCTTTCTGGCCACATAATAAACTGTTCACTCATGGTTTCAAATAGATCGTAAAGGTCACCGGAGGATCTCTTTTGGATAGAGCCACCTGCTGCAGAATCTACTAAAGAACGATTGGTTGTAGCTAGTCCAGAGTAGAAATAATAATTACAGTCGCTAAAGGAAAACCATGACTTGGACACTTTCGGAGAAGTTGTTTGAATCTTTCCCATGCCTCGTGAAAATTTTCCAACTCGAGTTGTTGGAAATTGGAAATTCCATACTTCACTGCTTTACTCGTTGGAGGAAAATATTTCAATGTAAATTTCTAGATCGATCCGCCCAAGTAGTAATGCTCCCAAAGCGGTAGAGAATCTAACCATTCTCTAGCTTTATCCTTCGAAAGGTATGTGAAATAGCCTCATCTTCGATTAGCTTCTTCATTAACACTGTGGTATTTGAAATTTCCACAAGATTCATCAAGTGAGAAATATGGTAATGAGGATTTTCATCTGTCATCCCATAAAACGATAGATTGTTCGAAAATAAATTCATCACATCTGGCCTCAACTGGAAGTTGTCGTGTCCATAAGGCGGATAGACTATGCTGGACCGATTCTCAACAATCGGTGGCATCATATACTCACCCATAAGAATATCTCGTTCATTAACTTCAACTGGTCGAGCTATTGGTGCTTGATTATGTATCAAATCTGCAGGTACTTGATCATGTACTTGGTGGTCTGCCATTGTGTCTTTTTTCTGTATTTTATTTTCTCGTTTTTCACGTTGTCGTCGGTGAAAGCTTCGTTCAATTTCTGGATCTAAATCAAATAGATCAAGATCTTTTGTACGGGGCATGCACACTTAACACCCTGAAAAATTAGAAAATATATACAATTTAGCAAAGATCAAGAAAAAATTAAAATAAAAATATAAATAAAAATAAAAATAAAATAAAAAAATATAAATATAAATAATACTAAAAAAAATTGTTAAAAGCTAAATTATAAACTAACGTAGCAATTAATAAAACTAGTCCCCGGCAACGGCGCTAAAAACTTGTTGTGCGATTTACATCCCGCAAATGGATGGATCGTTGACAAGTAATAAAGTGATGAATGAAGTGTCGAACCCACGAGGACTAGATATCAATTTATAACCTAATTTCTAACAATATGAAAACACAAATTCAAATTGGTTTTTGTGATTCTATACTATTTTAATTAAAACTAAATTATCAAACAATTAACTTTAAAATATTGAGAACGAATTCAAGATCTACTAAAACTAGGATTTGCAAATCCACCAACACTTTCCTTAATCAAATATCTGCTTAACCGTTTTAGCTTATAATTACCATAGATTGAAAATCGGCGTTCTTAAATTAATCAAAAGCCTCTCTCGATGGTCAATCAATTCTATATGTTATGCGAACCTAATTATCTCTAATTAAGTTTCGAACATAAGCACATGCATTAAAATCTCAAGAACACCTACATAGATTTCATAAAGCATAATAGTAATCTCTATCTATTATTGGACCCTATGTTATTCAATACCACGTGCTTAATCTATATTGAATCTATCGACTTCAATATAGATCACAATATATTCTAATGGTGATCAGGCATTAAAATAATATAAAAATTGCATAAAGAATAATCAACCCAAAAGCAATTAATTACTAAAACAGTAAAAACTTCTAATTAATTAAAAACGCGAGGTTTCATCGTTCATCCTAGATAAAGTAAATTAGTCGGACATGATTTTGTCAATTATGACAATAATTGACTTCATCATGATCCGACGAAAGAAAAAGAAGAAGAAATAAATACAACCCGTAACTCTCATGGCTGAAGAATCTTCAATCCCGTGCCTTGATCTTCGATTCTCCTCTTGTATCTTGTTCCCAAAATTTGTCTCCAATCCGGCTCTTAAAACGGCTCTGAATTCGGCTCTCAAATTATGAGTTAATAACTAATATTTAAAGTTACCTAATTGTGTCTCCAAAATATCTCAAAATATTATAAAATTCGTGGGCGAAGGTTTCCTAATCGGATTAGAACTCAAAAAGAAAATAAAAATCCTGCAGCCAAATTAACACTGGGCGGCTGTTTTTCAAACGGCCATAACTTCTTGTAGAAAGCTCCAAATTGAGATCCGTAAAAAGTGGTAGACTCGTAATTCGATTATCTTTCCAATGCTATATCATTTAGTTGTCGATTTCACCAAATTATTGCTTTTTTCATCTATTCTTCTCCAATTGCTTATAAACGGGTCCAAAACTGAAATAAGAGGAATAATACAATAAATTAAGTAAAAATTCAATAAATTGATGGGATAAAAGCTTAGTTTAAAGTCCAAATAAGTGCACAAAATGCACTTATCACTTAGTAGCCTCGCCACTTCATATCTCGAGGCGTTTCTCCTCATCTCCGAGGAGGTTTATGAAGGTTATAGATAAGAAAATGTGTTCTCTTATACCGAGGCGGTTGAGGAGACTAGGCTATTAAAGTCTGACCTAGGTTACGTGTTAGGAAGCCCCCTCCTCCTGCCAAACCTGAGAGCCAGTCTCAATTGACCGATGGGACCGCTCGCTAATACGTCTTGTCACAATCATAACCCCTTAGTTTGCGGCTGAAAGGGACTTTCCATTAATGCTCATGACATGATGCCCAAGATGTGACTCATGAAATCTCCATATCGAGCCACGTGTTGCACATCGAAGGCGGACCTTTTTATAAAATTTGCCTATAAATACCAAACATATTTCCACTAGAAAGGGATGTTGAAATCATTATTCTCACAAGAAGTATCAAATCCTCTATACTAATTATTCTTCAAGTGTTATAACCACCGGAAAATTGTTAGTTAGGGGCCCTCAAGCTATTACCTCTACCAAAGTGTGTTTTTCTTTATCTTTTGCTACATATCCACCCGGTCCTAGGCTTATCTACATGGTTGAGTAAATCACGTGGCATTCCAATCAAGAAGAAAAATACACGTAGGAGGAGGAGGTGTGGGGTTCTTGTTGGCAGCCATTTTTGGAGATTAACAGATTGGCGCCATGCATGGGAAACTACACATATAACCATGATTAAAAAATAACTTAAATCCTAAGCTTCCTTGAACAAAGGAGTCTCCCAGAGCAAGGGATCCACCAACCTATCGAAGAAAAGAATGAGTGGAAGCAATGACGATGAGAATCCTAGAAGAACCAGGCCTGCAACGGACGAAAAAACCTTGGCAACAACAAGAAGGGAGGAAGCCCCTTGAAGGAGGCGTGTGATGAGGGCTCCCACCAACCTCGAAAGAGAAATGAGAATCATGGCCGCGAGTGTAAGGCAGTTGGCAAAACACCATGCCCAGATGTAAGGTTACATCCAACGGATGAACATGCAGGGCCACTAAGATGTTCCTAGTGAGGAACCAGATGTAAATAGCGGCCACCCATTTGGTCCTCAGACAAAGGGAGAGACCTCACACACCAGGACATAACGAGAAGGGGCCCATTCTCCTTATAGGAATGAAGAAATGCCTCAACCTGCAATATCTCGCCAAAGTGTTTTTAATAGGCTAGGAGAGAATGCGCCCAAAAATGGGCCCCGAGAGAGCCTAGTCTCGCCTAGAAATAGGCGGAGAGAAGAGCGAAGGATGCGGCAACCGAGATTGAACCGACCGCCACCATATTTACCTGTAAGCCTCGATCTAAGAACCTGTATTATGGAAATGAACCACAGGTTCAACACCTCTTCCAATACCCACAGGAAACAAACGTTGGAGGAGAGGACCTAAGGCTGATGAGGTCAATCGAGATAGACGACGATGATTAAAATCTACCGTTCTCAGCGGGAATCAGGAATGCATCCATTCTCCATGAGTTCCGCGTACCAAAGATTGTCCCATACACTGGCAATGGACACCCTTTGGACCACGTGAACACATACAAGACAAAAATGAGTCTCTGAGAAGCCACTCCCACTTTGAAGTGCAAAGCATTCTACTTAACCCTATCAGGGAGAGCGAAGATGTGGTATAACAAGCTCGTCGTAGGGGGCATCTCCAGCTGGCCGAAATTGAAAAAGACATTCATCAATTACTTCTCGTCAGGGAAGCTCACTTCATCCCCAGTACAACACCTCCATGACGTGAGACGAACACTGAACGAGCCACTACAAAGCTACTTAAGCCACTTCAATGAAGAAATGCTCTTCTTGCGAGAGAGAATAACCGATGCCAAAGCCCAATCCGCTTTAAAAGAGGGGGTTGGACATGAACCTCATATTCTAGAGAGATGTCTCGCAACAAAAACCCACCCACATTCGACCAATTGGTAGAAATGATCACCAAGGAGATCATACACGAGAACATGATCCTTCATAAGAATCGTGGTGGAGTGGGTGCCAACCAGCGCCAGAGCGGGATATGGCCAAGGCCATGATGCACCCCTCTCCCAACAAAATCGACCGGAGGGACTACCCATACGATCTTAATGTTGGGATGAGCTACGTGGCCTCTATACAAGAAGGCCTCCTTCTTCCTTATACAATCCCAGGAGCTTCAGTGCTCCACCGTAGGACTCTGTGATTATGGTATGCCCCATCCAATGTATTATGAAGCAGGGACCAGTGCGCCACCAATACCTCTTCCCCAGTAGGAGATACCCGCTAGTTACTTTATTGGGTTCACCGGAGTTACGACCATAGCACGAATGAGTGTCGGGAGGTGGAAAATTTAGCAAATAGGAGATGAGCAAACACCAGCCCCAAACGTGGGTCAGATCAAAGACGTAGAGGCCGACCCTCGATAAGGGGCCGTCAGCCTCCATTCCATAACAGACGACCCAAGTGGAGGACGGGAAGCCCATGGGCCGGGGCAAAATAGGCATAATTCCAAGAGTCCAGTGAGGCACTCTGGATGGAAAGAGGCTCGAGTAGCACTTGATCAAGGGTTCTAAAAGGCCCTCATTCGTAAAATTGACACCATCTACGAGGGACCCTCGGAGGACAGTCGCAGAATGCTCAAAGACACTACGTAAAAGAGGCTGAGGAAAAATTGATGACCAACTGTCTCATAAATAGCCGTCCCACTGGATCAAAGAAGGTAGACACCATCACCTTCACAAAGAAAGACATGAAAGGAGTCCACTATCCCTCTCGCGACGCCCCTAGTGGTAAGGGTGATAGTGGCAATGAACGGATTGAGAAGGATGCTAGTGGACAACGACATTTCGGTAAATGTCATCTTCTTGAGTACCTATGAGCGGATGAACATAAAACCCCATTGGCCCCTTCTTCGGAGCCACTTTACGACTTTTACGGTGGTTGTGTCACCTCAAAGAAGTAGTACTGGCTGGCCGTTCTGATGGGAAAAGAGTCGCCGGTAGTCCACACCTTCATGGAATTCTTGGTGGTAGATGTAACATTAGCTTTGCCATGGCATCCTAGCCGACCGCCCCCAAGGAACTTTGGTCATTACATCTATTCACCACCTCTGCATGAAATTCTCCATTGAAGGAGGCATAGCTATGGTGAAAGGTAATCAGCCTAAGGCTAGGAAGTGCTATATGAATGCCTTGAGAAAGGCAGAAAAGAAGGAGGTCAATATGACGTTCATGGATGTCGAGATGACAGAAGCCTCAGAAGAGGCAATGGGGGACATCACAATGGAGGAAGCAACTTTCCCAGAGGACTTCGACCCCAGGGTAACAGGAGTTGACTCCCAAACCTCATCGGTCGAGGAGTTGGAAAGCTTTGTGGCAGTCATTGCCGACCCATCGCAGAGGCTCCAGGTAGGAAATGACCTTCCTGAAAAATCTAAAGAAGCTCTGAAGAAGTTCCTCTACCACAACCTTGATGTTTTCACGTGGAAACACGAGGATATGGTAGGGATCGATCCTACGGTGAGTTGTCACTGGCTCAATGTCGACCCCAACCCATCACACCGACAAAAGATGAGACCTTTGAATCATGAAAATTATAAAGCCTTGAAAGAATAGGTTGGTAAGCTTTTGCAGAGTAACTTCATTTGAGAAGCCCGTTATCCTAAGTGGGTCTCCAATCTAGTTCTGGTGAGGAAGTCAGGTAGGAAGATGAGAATATGTATAGATTTCTCCAATCTCAACCAAGCATGCCCTAAATATAGCTTTTCATTGCCTCGGATCAACCAGTTGGTAGACTCTATTTCTAGACATGAACTACTAAGCTTTATGGATGCCTACTCAGGCTATAACAAGATCTCTATGTACCCGTTGGACGAGGAAGACACGTCATTTGTGACGGACAAAGGCCTCTACTATTACAAGGTAATGCCCTTCAGCTTAAAAAATACAGTTGCAACGTATCAGAGGCTTGTCAATAAGATGTTTGCCAACTAGCTTGGCTCCACCATGGAAGTTTACGTGGATGACATGTTGGTTAAATGCTTGAAGGCTGAAGACCATGTGTTGCACCTGGGAAAGACTTTCCAGATCCTTCGGGCTTATAAAATAAGGCTCAATCCTCAAAAATACGTCTTTGGTGTTACCTCTAGTAGGCTATACGGTCAATCAAGAGAGATCGAGGCCAAACCAGAAAAAATTTATAGCATTGATTGAAATGAAGTCGCCCAGGAGACCAAATGATGTGCAATGCCTCACCGGGAGAATGGCAGCCCTCAGTAGGTTTGTCTCAAAAGCTATGGATAAGTGCCTCCCATTCTTCAAAATCTTGAAAGGAGGTAACAGGTTCGAATGGACAACGGAATGTGAAGCCGCATTCTAGGCCATAAAGGAACACTTAGGCCATGCTCCCCTGCTATCAAAGCTTAAATTAGGAGATGTTTTATTGCTCTACCTAGCTGTATCTTTTGAGTCTGTAAGCTCGATTCTAATCGAGAAGAGGAGCACCAACTGTTGTTTACTACGTAAGCAATGCCATCTTGAGAGCGGAGACACGCTACCCCGATATGGAGAAGCTAGCATTATCGCCAAAGACCGCCTCCAAAACCGGAGGCCTTACTTCTTGCCCACAAAGATTGACGTTCTAACCAACTTCTCCCAGACAGTAATGTCTGAAGCCCGACGCCTCGTAGGTCGTTGAAATGGGCTGTTGAACTTAGCAAGTTCGACATTGTCCTTAAGCCCAGAGAGGCTATCAAATGGCAAACCCTCGCTTACTTTGTGGTCGAGTTTGCCAACACTCCCAAAGTAATGCCCCAATAGCACTAGCAGAGACATCTATATGGTGCCTCTTCGTCGATGGATCCTCAGGAGACACTGGGTCAGGCGTCGAGGTGGTTCTTACTTGCCCCGAAGGCCATAAGCTGAATTGAGTGATTAGGTTTGGCTTTAAAGCCTCAAACAACGTCGCGGAGTAAGAGGCCTTGCTTGCTCGCCAAGGAAATAAAAGTGTAGAGGCTTTCAGTTGCAAGTGATTCCCAATTGGTTGTAAGCCAGGTAAACGGGAACTTTGCCGCTAGAGAAAAAAGAATAGCTTTCTATCTCAAAATGGTGAGGGATCTTATCCCGTGCTTCGAAAGGTTCGAACTGATCCAAGTACCCAGGGCTAATAATGCCAACACCGACGCACTATCTAAACTAGCAAGCGGCAGGGACTCGGAGCTCCTCAAGTCGGGTTTGAACACCCTCGGCAAGCCGTCCATAGAGGCTATCATGGAGGTAATGTGGATTGAGGAGACTTCCATGTGGATGGATCCCATCCTTGCATTCTTAAAAGACCAAACCATCTCTACCGATAGGGAAGAGACTAGAAAGTTGAGGAGGAGGGTAGCGCACTTCGTGTTGTCTAATGACATCATCTACAAGCGAGGCTATTCCATGCCACTCCTTAGGTGCATCAAAGCAATGAGGCGATTACATCCTCGGGGACCATGAAGGAATATGTGGCAACCACATAGGAGGCTTAGCTTTAGCCTAAAAGATCCTCAATCAAGGCTACTTCGCCCTCTTTAAAGAAAGATTCCATGCTCCACGCATGAAAATGTGACAAATGCCAGTGCTTTGCCACAATCCCGCTGCAGTCCCACCAAGAACTTACCCCAGTATCTAGTCCCTGGCCTTTCGCCAAATGGAGAATAGATTTCATAGGCCCTATGCCTAGGGGAGGGGGTAATGCATTCCATACCATAGTCGCCATTGACTATTTCACGAAGTGGGTTGAGGCAAAGCCAGTAATGAAGATTACCGAAGCTAACACCTACAAGTTCATATGGAAAGACATCATCTGCAGGTTCGGAATTCTCCACTCCTTAGTGTTAGACAACGAAATACAATTTGACAATAGGACGATAAGGACCCTATGCGAAGAGTTGGGTATCGCGAAGCATTTTTCTAGCCCTCACCACCCATAGCAAGTGGATGCTGTGAATACAACCATCAAATACACCCTCAAGCAAAAAATTGATGCATCAAAAGGGACTTGGGTCAATGAGCTTCCACATGTACTATGGAGAATCCAAACCACTACAAGGACACCAATGGTAGAAACTCTATTTTCTATGGCATATGGATCCGAGGCTATGAGCCCAGTGAAAGTTGACATTCCCTCATCTCGACGTTTGTTCTTTAATGAAAGCAACAATGACAATCTCATAAGAACTGGTCTAGACTTCCTGGGAGAATAGAAGGATAACTCTCAAGTTAAATTAGCCTCTTACCAGAGAAAGATGGCCTGATATTTTAACAAGAAAGTGAACAAGATGTCCTTTCGCCTTGGTGACCTGGTCTTTAGGAGGGTGTTCCTAACCACTAAGGAGCCGGGGTTGGAACTCTAGGTCTCAATTGAGAGAGACCTTATCGAATCACAAAGGAAGTGCAGCATGGTATGCACTACATCGAAGACTTGGATGCCGAGCAATGAGGCTCATCCTTGGAATGCCGAGCACCTACACCGGTACTATCAATAGAGGTTGGAAAACGCTTCTTTCATTTTTTATACGTAGCCTACTATTTTATTTGTTACGCCTGTCTACTACAACCCTATTATTCAATTATTAGCATTAGAAAAAGCTTCTAAATTTAGCTTGTTGGAGAAGCCTCTGCAATCATGTTATGACATAATGAAAGAACATCTTTCAAATTTTGTGTTCAGACGAGGAGACCTTTATTTACGTTAAAGCATCGGCATCCTAATCCTGTTTGAAATTGCCCCATAATAATATTTGTCGTATTCGTGAAAGAAACAAGCTTCAAAATTAATAATCAAAAAGTAAAAGGATTTCATTAAGTGAATAGTGGCGATTACAAAGCACCTCTACCGATGAATCAATACATTTTCAAAAAATTAAAATACTAACTATCCTCTTCACTCTTAGCAGCGGGGAGAAACTTAGCAAATAGAGAGGCAATATCAATATTTGAATACTTAGATTTGAGGGCTACCAAGACCTCCTGATGACCTACCTTCGCGAAATAGTCAGAAAAGTTCTCATGGTCAGACAGTTGTGAAAATTGGTCACTGAGTCCCCTCGACATTCTCAATCTCATTTTCTCGAAGGTCGATGCTCATGGTTGGTGGGGTGGGGTGGGGTGGGGTGGGGTGGGAGGGAGCATCCAAAACCACCTCCTCGGCTAGTGTGATAGAAAGCGTCCACAGCAGGCAGAGGATTGCAAGCAACGAGTTGTCCACAATCTTTATCACCTTTTTCCTGGATGAGAGGAAGGCCCAACTTTTCTCTTCTTTGTCAGAAGAACTTTAGTGGTCTCCCCTCCCCCACTACAATGGCCTCCTCCTCCACCTCCTTGGCCTTGTCGACCTCTTCCTTATTAGCCCCGCGGCTTATATCCTCTATTATCTTCTTCCATCTCGCATCCTCCGAGGAGCCAGCGCAGTTGTCTGAGCTTTGTGCGGATAAAAGGCCAAAGTTGGCCTCAGGCGCTTGCCTTGCTCCGTTTCAGCTGTATAAGAAAACCGTTAAAAGAGGGTCTATAGTCAAACGCCACGGTAATACAAATATACTTAGCTTTTACCTTTTGTAGCCATTAGGCCTAGTTCTATCAAACACCGGTGTCTATTTAAAATAAACTCAGATCGCTTTGCTTGCTTGGGCGCACTTTTGGTCGATCGGATCAAGCACCTCAAGTAGGTCACTGGACAACTCGCATTGAGGAAGAGCGTATATAAAAAATAAAAATAACAATTAGAGTACGTACTAAACAATAAACAAAACCACTTGACCCTCTCCCAATCAGTAGCTATTCCGTAAATTCTTGGAACATCCAAATCGCCTCGTGGTCGCCGACCACCCTCTCGCTAGTTCTCCGTCACCCGAAACATGACTCCTTCCATTGCTTGATGGAGGATGGGCATTTAGTCACCAAAGGCTTATGAGCTCCCCATGGACCGAAATAGTACCAGCCAGTCTCCTCCTCTTTGCCATTTTTTTTCGACAGTTTCTTTGGTAAATATATAGTCCGGAAGGTGTGGAGGCATCTCTAGACCGAACGAATCTTGGAACCATAAATATAGGCTCCCACCATCCGGCTCTACCCATTCGGAGCTAATTGCGTCGTAGCCAACCCATACGCGCTCAAGATTCTTTAGAAGAATGGATGCAGGGGCAATCTCATCCCACCCATGAACGCGTTAAAGTGCAAGGCAATACATCCCACCCTCGATAAGCAGGCTTGTTCATTAGGCCCCGTGGATTATAAGTTCAATATCTCCGAGAATCCAATATGACTCCCTCAACGACACTAAATCAGCCTCCACCATTATTGTGGGACATCCATGGCAGCCCATGTGATAGGGGCGATGCTGAAAGGATCTTCTCCTTCAATAAACCTCTAAGTAGAAGTTATCGCCATCTCTTTGCCCGTGGAGGTATCTATGCCTCGGATAGGCATTAAGTTGGCCATAGACGGAGACACAAGAGGGGATGCCTCGTCACCAACACGCCCAGTAGCCTCTCACTCGATGAGGTTTACAGACATTGCTAACAATACTTAAAAGAAACTGAATAAACAAAGGAACTTGGATAGTATTGTTCACCTAAATCTAGATCCTCGACGGAAATGGAGTCGGAGAAACGAACGCTGGAGATTAGTTGCCAGAATGCTATGAACGCAGTGATTCTCTCAAAATCTCTCTCAAAATTGCGCAAAGGGTAAAAATGAGCCTACCTCTTACATATAGATGAAGTGCTGTTAAATACAACTGTTAGATCTAATCAACGCTAATCTACACCGTCCAAACCTAAAGGTCATCTTGACCGTTGATCAACAAGGGTCACCCAACGGTGACCTCTCAGAACGGCCTAGATGTGTACGTACAATCCACATGCTCGTGGGTGTGTTAATTTCCTTGGAAAAATCAAAGCCCCCAAAATTCAATACCATTATTACCTGCAGCTGTCTTTTTACCATGTCCGAAGAGACGTACGACAATACACCCAATCATTGCACGCTTCGTAGACTTAGCGACCCCCACTTGGGACTTGGCTTTTCCGCAGCAAGCATCTCCATCTTTGGAGGTTCGCCTCTGCTATAAAGCCTCTCCCACTTAGGATTTGGCTTTTCCGCAGCAAACGTTTCCATCTTTGGAGATTTGCCTCTGCTGTAAAGCCTCTCCCACTTGGGACTTAGCTTTTCTGCAGCACGCGTCTCCATCTTTTGGAGATTCATCTCTGATGTAAAGCCTCTCTCACTTGGGACTTGGCTTTTCCACAGTAAGCATCTCCATCTTTGGAGATTCACCTCTGCTTAAAGCCTCTCCCACTTGGGACTTGGCTTTTCTACAGTAAGCATCTCCATCTTTGGAGATATATCTCTGCTGTAAAGCCCAAGCATCTCCATCTTTAGAGATTCGCCTCTGCTGTAAAGCCTCTCCTACTTGGGACTTGGCTTTTTCGCAACACGCGTCTCCATCTTTGGATATTCGCCTCTGCTATAAAGCCTCTCCCACTTGGGACTTGGCTTTTCTATAGCACGCGTCTCAATCTTTGGAGATTTGCCTCTGCTGTAAAGCCTCTCCGACTTGGGACTTGGCTTTTATGTAACAATCGTCTCCATCTTTAAAGATTCGCCTCTTCTCTAAAGCCTCTCCTCCTTGGGAATTGGCTTTTCCACTACAAGCGTCTCTATCTTTGGAGATTCGCCTCTGCTGTAAAGCCTCTCCAACATGGGACTTGGCTTTTTTGCAGCACGTGTCTCCATCTTTGGAGATTTGCCTTTGTCAGACATGGATCTTTCACACTTGAACTTGGCTTTTCTCAAAAGCGAGGTCTCTATCTTAGGAGATTCGCCTTTGCTGTGAAGCCTCTTCCATTGGGGACTTGGCTTTTCCTTAGAAAGCGTCTCCATCTTTAGATATTCGCCTCTCTGCTCTAAAGCCTCCCACTTAGGACTTGGCTCTTTCGACCAAAGACGCTCTCCATCTTTGGAGACTCGCCTCACTGTAAAGCCTCTCCCACTGGGACTTAGCTTTTTCGCAGCAAAGAAGCGCCTCTATCTTTGGAGATTCATCTTTGTCAGAAAGCCTCTCCTACTTGGAACTTGGCTTTTCCACGCAAAGCGTCTCCATCTTTGAAAATTCACCTCCCTCTAAAGCCTCTCCACTTGGGACTTGGCTATTCAGCTTGAGATTCGCCTGCGCAAATCTGCAGATGCCTCTAAGCCTTTAGCAAGCACAAAGACCTTACATAAATGAAAGGTCCCGACCTTGTGGAACTATAATTGTTATTTAAATTTTAAACGAGGGACTACTATTAAAACAAATTAGGCCACCACACTCGCCTTTTCGAAATTTTACCAAGTCCAAAGACC
>CM042664.1:6378180-6456686 GCA_023638005.1 Forsythia suspensa | reverse complement strand
AAAACAACATAAGACAAATTTAATGATTAAAAAATCTCCTATGCCGAAGTTACTCAAAATAATCAAATAAAATAATGGCAAACAAAAAAAAATTTTGAGGACTCGACAATCAATCACACCAAATATTGGCCAATCTCGAAAGGAAAACAAATGCGAAGAAAACAAAGCATAAACAAAGTCAACAATATGCGGCGTACCAGATAGGGAAAAATGGCTGATGCTTTATCAGATTTGAATAGGGAATAAATAAATACATACGTTAGTTTTTTGACAACACAAAAAGTCTATAAAAAACTGTGAAAAATCATGGCTCCCAAAGAACAAAGAAAAGTCAACAAAGGCAGCCATTTTAATAAGTTAAACAAACTTACAGTACAAAATGGTGAGATTTGGATAAAATTAAGAATAATGAATACGAATACGAAAACGGCTTATTGCTTGATTAATTGAATAAGAAATGCGGTGATAGACACTTATATTATAAGAAATATATATATATATATATAATTCTAATTCTAATTTAATTTAGTAAAGACCCTAATCCTAATCCTCATGCACTGCAGCATCTCCATTGTCTCCGTCTCCGGCGACCACCATCCAACCACCAACACAACTACTCCTAATCCCTTCTGTGACTATTACTACCTTCTTTTCCACCACCACCGTCATTCCTAGCCCTTACTGCGACTATCACCTTCTATGGAATCTCGCGGTGGCTATCTGATGCCCCCACGACAATCATCACCTCCTCTTCCAAAACCACCACCACTCACCTTTACCGCTACCATCGCCACTACGTTTTCCATCTTTTTCCAAATCTAGTCGTGTAGATCCAGATCAGCGCAGATTTGGATCTTCACCAACGGAGTGGAGAGGCCTTTGTAATGGCAGTGAAACACCCAAATCGTAACACCTCTCCGTCGTTGCCGCCTTGCACCCACCAAACGAATCTGGTGCTGTAATTCCACCTCTGCTTCTTCTTTTTTTTTTAATTGGGTGGTAATTTTCTGTTCGCGGTTCTCTCTCCATATCAATTGACATCTAGTCTCTAACATTAATGGCTTATTGCTTGGCTATTTTGAACTGCAAACAGACATTACCCCCGAGAGTGTATTGTAGTTATTTGGTGAACGTTTGTTTGCTTCCTGAAGTAACTGTGGGTATCTGGTGGTTACATGCTATGTAGGATATATTTTAATTATTATGTTTGCAAACTGTCAAAATGTATTTGGACAATTTCATGTTTGATGGCAACATCAGCCAGACACCTTTCCTCTGTAAATTTCTTATTGGGATTTGATTTATTTCTTGACATACAGAATACACGAGATAAAAGTGAAAAAACAGCGTGTTCTTACAATTTAAATTAGTGGTGATGGTGTTGAAATAACGTGCCTATGGAGAAAGATGGTGGTAATGCATGTGTTATTTTAATTTAAATTACAGAACTTGGTTGTGGTGATGTTGGTGGAATACAATTAGTAATGGTAAACAATATATTACCCGTGTATAAATATAATTTTCAAATGAAATATTGAAATATTGATTTAAATTATGGTAACATTACTACCACTTGTGTTATCCTAATTTAATATATGGTAACACATATGTTACTACATTTGTAGTAGATGTGATTATAGTAGTGGATAGTGGTAGCTAATTTGAACACGATTACGGTGGTGGTGTTCTTGGTATAAGACGAGTAATAGTAGTGGTAGAAGGCGATTGGTAATAGTAATACATATGTTATCAATATAAAAATTATTGATTTTAATGAAAATGATGAAGAATATATATGTTACTCGTGTAAATTGTTTTAAAAAAAAAAATTGAAATAAGAATTTTAAATGAAAATAATGTATTTTCTTAAAAGCTATAAAAAGAAGATAAATTATAAATTATTGATTTTAATAAAAATGAGGAAATAACATATAGTAACACATATGTTACTTGTGTAAATGGTGGTTCTAGAGCTACTGCAGAGTGAAAGAAAATTTATGTGGTTGTAACACAAGTGTTACTATAATTTTAATTATAGTAACACATGTATTACTTTAATTTAAATTAGTGGTAATGAAGCGTAATAATGAATGTTAGTTGTGGTAACACTTATGTTATCCTAATTTAAAATATGGTAACACATGTGTTATCACATTTGTGGTGGATGTGATTATAGTTGTGGATAGTGGTAGAATAATTTGAACACGATTGTGATGGTGGTGGTCTTGCCGGTATAAGACCTAATGGTGGTAGTGGTAAAAGATGATTGGTAATAGTAACACATATGTTACCAAAGATAAAAATTATTGATTTTAATGAAAACGATGAAGTAACATATATGTTACTCGTGTAAAAATATTGTTTTAAAAAAAAATTGAAATATGAATTTTAAATAAAATAATGTATTTTCTTAAAAAATATAAAAAGAAAATAAATTATAAATTATTGATTTTAATTAAAACGAAGAAATAACATATAGTAACACATATGTTACTTGTGTAAATGGTGGTTCTAGAGCTACGCAGTAGTGAAAGAAAATTGCGGTGGTTGTAACACAAGTGTTACTATAATTTTAATTATAGTAACACATGTATTACTTTAATTTAAATTAGTGGTAATGAAGCGGTAACAATGTTAGTTGTGGTAACACTTATGTTATCCTAATTTAAAATATGGTAACACATGTGTTATCACATTTGTGGTGGATGTAATTATAGTTGTGGATAGTGGTAGCGAATTTGAACACGATTGTGATGGTGGTGGTGCTGGTATAAGACTAATGGTGGTAATGGTAGAAGATGATTGGTAATAGTAACACATATGTTACCAGTATAAAAATTATTGATTTTAATGAAAATGATGAAGTAATATATATGTTACTCGTGTAAAAATATTGTTTTCAAAAAAAAATTGAAATATGAATTTTAAATGAAAATAATGTATTTTCTTAAAAAATATAAAAAGAAAATAAATTATAAATTATTGATTTTAATTAAAACGAGGAAATAACATATAGTAACACATATGTTACTCGTGTAAATGGTGGTGTTAGAACCACGCAAAGAGTAGAAGAAAATTGTGGTGGTTGTAACACAAGTGTTACTATAATTTTAATTATAGTAATACATGTATTACGTTAATTTAAATTAGAAGTGGTGAAACTAAGTAGCAAAGGTGTTGGTTGTGGTAACACTTGTGTTATCTAAATTTAAAATATGGTAATACATGTGTTACCATATTTGTGGTGGATGTGATTATAGTTGTGATAGTGGTAGCGGATTTGAACACGATTGTTGTGGTGGTGGTGCCGGTAGAAGACAAGTAGTAGTAGTGGTAGAAGGCGATTAGTAACACACATGTTACCCGTGATAAAAATTATTGATTTTAATGAAATGATGAAGAATATATATGTTACTCAGATAAAAATGTTGTTTTCAAAAAAAATTGAATTATGAATTTTAAATGAAAATAATGTATTTTCTTAAAAACTATAAAAAGAAGATAAATTATAAATTATTGATTTTAATTAAAACAAGAAAACAACATATAGTAAACACATATGTTATTCTGTAAATGGTGGTGCTAGAGCTACTAAAGAGTTGGAAAAAATTGTGATTGTTGTAACATTAAAGTTACTATAATTTTAATTATAGTAATACATGTATTACGTTAATTTAAATTAGTAGTGGTGAAGCAGTAGCTGATGTTGGTTGTGGTAACATTTGTGTTATCCTAATTTAAAATATGGTAACACATGTGTTACCACATTTGTGGTGGATGTGATTATAATTGTGGATAGTGGTAGCAAAATTGAACACGATTATGGTGGTGGTATAAGACGAGTGGTAGTAGTGGTAGAAGGCTTATTGATAATAATAATACATATGTTTCCAATATAAAAATTATTGATTTTAATGAAAATGATGAAGTAACATATATGTTACTGTGTAAAAATAACATATTTTTAAATAATTATAAAATATTTATTTTATTGCAAATGAGTTTAGTAACACATAGTAACATATATGTTACTAGTATAAAAATGTTGTATAAAAACTTATAAAAATAGAGAAATGATAAAATATTGATTTTAATGAAAATGAGAAAGTAAACATATAGTAACATATATGTTACCTCTGGTAAAAATATTTTTTAAAATAAAAAATTGAAATATTAATTTTAAAGAAAAACGTATTTTTTAAATAATTATAGGATTGATTTTATTGCAAATGAGTAAATAACACATAGTAACATATATGTTACTAGTATAAAAATATTGTTTTTAAATAAAAAATTAAAATATTGATTTTAAATGAAAATAATGTTAACAAATACTATGTGTTACCCGTGTCAAATTAATTTTGATGAAATTGAGGAAGTAATATAGGTTACGGTAACATATATGTTACCCAAGATAAAAGATCGCTTTATAAAATAAAATTTGGTAATATTTTATTTTAGACAAACTAATGTATTTTTAAAATTATTTACCATGAGATAAATCATAAAATTGCAATTGTATTGAAAATAAGGAAGTAACATAGGGTAACACATGTGGTAACATATGTGTTACCTATGTCAAATTGATTTTAATGAAATTAAAGAAGTAACATAGGTTAACAAATACAGTAACATATATGTTACTCACGTAAAAGTATGGTTTTCAATAATAAAAATTTGTAAATATTTGATTTTAAACCAAATAAATGTAGTTTTTAAAAATATTTATAAGGAGATAAATCATAAAATAGTAATTGTATTGAAATGAGGAAGTAACATATGTGGTAACACATGTGTTACCCGTGTCAAATTGATTTTAATGAAATTGAGGAAGTAACACATATTAACAAATACGGTAATATATATGTTACACACGTAAAAGTTTTTTTTCAAAATTAAAATTTGGAAATATTTGATTTTAGACCAAACTAATGTAGTTTTTAAAAACATTTACAATGAGATAAATCATAAAATAGTAGTTGTATTGAAAATGAGGAAGTAACGAAGCGTGAACACATGTGGTAACATATGTGTTACCAAAGTGTCAAATTAATTTTAATGAAATTGATAAAGTAACATATGTTAACAAACACGGTAACATATATATTACCTACTTAAAAGTATTATTTTTAAAATAAAATTAGAAATATTTGATTTTAGACCAAACTAATGTATTTTTAAAAACATTTACAAAGAGATAAATTATAAAATAACAATTGTAATTGAAAATGAGGAAGTAATATAGCAGTAATATATGTGTTAATTCGTGTCAAATTGATTTTAATGAAATTGAGGAAGTAATATAGGATAACAAATTCAAAGAATATATATGTTACCTCACAGAAAAGAATTATTTTCAAAAATAAAATTTGGAAATATTTGATTTTAGACCAAACTAATGTAGTTTTTGAAAAACATTTACAATGAGATAAATTATAATATAGCAATTATAAAGTATTTTTAAATAATTATAAAGTATTGATTTTATTGCAAATGAGCAAAAAACACATAGTGACATAGAATTTGATCTTATCCACCCAATAGAGAGAATTATTTTGCCCATTGAACATTTGGAGAACAAAACGTGTTTGACATTAAAGTCAACATCTCCACCAATGCCCATCGACATTTGTCTAGTCAAGAAATAATCTTCCACTAGGTGGAGGAGAATCAAACAAGAATATATATGTTATTAAGATAAAAATATTGCTTTTTAAATGAAAATTTAAAATATTGATTTTAAATGTAAAGAATGTATTTTCAAAAATTTATAAAATAGAGAAATAGTAAAATATTGATTTTAATGAAAAATGAGAAAGTAACATATAATAACATATATAGTAACATATATGTTACCCAAGTAAAAAAGTTGTTTTAAAACAAAAAAGAATTGAAATATTAATTTTAAAGAAAAACAATGTATTTTTTAAATAATTATAAAATATTGATTTCATTGCAAATGAGCAAGTAACACATAGTAATATATATGTTACTAGTATAAATATATTGTTTTAAAATGAAAATTTGAAATATTGATTTTAAATGAAAATAATGTATTTTTAAAAAAATTATAAAAATAGAGAAATGGTAAAATATTGATTTTAATGAAAAATGAGGAAGTAACATATATGTTACTCGTGTAAAAATCTTGTTTTAAAATAAAAAAAAAATTTAATTTTAATTTTAAAGAAATATAACAAATTTTTTAAATAATTATAAAATATTGATTTTATTGCAAATGAGTTAGTAAGTAACATATAGTAACATATATGTTACTAGTATAAAATATTTTTTTAAAATGAAAATTGAAAACATGATTTTAAATGAAAATAATATATTTTTAAAAAATTTATAAAATTAGAGAAATGGTAAAATATTGATTTTAATGAAATATAAAGAAGTAACATATATAGTAACATATAGTAACATATATGTTATCCATGAAAAATATTTTTTTCAATTAAAAATTAAAATATTAATTTTAAATGAAAATAATATATTTTTAAAAAATAATAAAATGAGTAAATTATAAAGCATTAATTTCAATGAAAATGATAAAATAATACATATGTTACTAGGTGTAAAAATATTGTTTTTCAAATGAAAAATAAAAATATTGATTTTATGAAAATATATCGTATTTTTAAACAATTATCAAAGAAAATAAATTGTAAAATATGATTATAATTATTAGTATATTTAAAATAGTATACAAATATGATAGTTGGTGGTGGTAACACGTGTTAATTTAATTTAAATTAAAGTAACTTATGTGTTACCATAATTTAAAAATAGTATACAAATATTTATTTTGTTCGCTTTAGATGAAAATTCAAGTGTAAAATAAAAATTTAATTGAAAGTGCACTTATTTTGACCAATAAAATTACACTTATTTTGGTCACTAAAATCAAAGATTTTGAGGACCAAACTTTGAACATGTATAAAGTTGAAGGACTTAAGATACAATTTTTAGAGGACTTAACTAAAAGATAATTGAAAATTTAGGGACCAAAGTGTAAAAATATAAAAAGTTGAAAGATCTAAGATGCAATTTTTGGAGGACTTAACTAAAAGATAATTAAAATTTTGGGGACTAAAGTGTAAAGATGTAAAAGATTAAGGACCTAAGATGTAATTATTAGATGACTTAATTGAAATATGATTGAAAATATAAGGATTAAAGTGAATATTATATAAAATACATAGACTACTATACAATAAATAAATGCCACATCATCATTCCACATTATAAAATATTGTTTTTAATAAAATAAGCTATTTTTAAATCAAACCAAGAAAATGATGTATTTTTGAATAATAAAAAAGAGGTATTTTTCAACTTTTTACAAAAAGTAGGGCCCTTGTCAACTTTGCCCTTACATATTTTAAGCGCCATTAAACTTTTCTAATTATTATTCATTTGCCAATGAATTATAAAATTTTCTGATTGTCACTAAATTTTTCTAAATGTTTTCAATTGACATTGCACTTTAAAAACTTTTCGAATTGCCACCGAACTTATTTAAATATTATTCTATCCATCACTGTTTTAAAACTTAACTGATTTGATAAAATTATTAAAATATAATCTCATCCGTTATTTTTGTTTGCTATTTCATCAAGTTTGCTAATTTTTAAATGACTTAATAACCGAGGACGGATGTAATAATATTTTGATAAGTTTAGTGACAATTCAAAAAAAAAATTTAAAATTCTAACGACAATTGAGAAATATTCAGAAAAATTTAGCAATAATTAAAATATTTAACCCGATGATTGACTAAACTTCCCTTCTAAAAAGAGGACGTGCAGGGCACATAGCTATTTAACGGAAATATAGATGAATTCTGTATAATGACCCACGTTGTGACATCAACAAAAATGCAAGTTCGGGATGTCAAAATCATTTTTTTAGGGATCCAATGGCAACAACGTGTATAGCGTTGGGAGCGTGATTGCATATTTCCCCTTAAAATACTCTATGGACGGTGATTTCACACGAATTATGAGTGCGCATAGAATCCTCATAAGAGCGTATCCAATACACAGTGCCAATCTCCTGCCCCTTGTTAAGTAGGAGAAAATCACCCACAACTGACGTTGCTATCCATGTTAGCAAATTTTGCCGCGTTAACTGTGGGCCAATTTAAATTTATTCAAATGGAATTTTAGACTACATTAACCAACTCTCCCCTCCCCCCTAGCCCAAACCACTCCACCCTTGAAATCCCATTTTAGAATGTTGACCCCATATCCTAAACCACCCACCCCCGAATTTGCATCACATTTCCTCTCCCTAATTCTGACCTAATTTCGCAATCCAAAATCTTCGCCTCCAACGCCCATGACGAAAAGTCCTTGTCACCGGAAATTTCAGCCACCGTGCCACCTTCCTTTCGAGCTTGGTGTGTCCATTCAATTATTCATTAGTTCCCTGATTCATAAAGATGCCGAAAATCAGTTTTTAGGTAGATGAAGTTTGGGAATTCTTGAAGGGTTGTTACCCCTTCCTCTTACCCAATTGTTTCTGAATCACTAACAATCCTTTTGAATTCTTGAAGGAAGTTTAATGCTAAAGTCGAAGGGTTGTTAGTGATTCACCCAAGCTATGTCGAAGAATTCAGAAGGGTTGTTAGTGATTTAGAAATCATTGGGTAAGAGGAAGGGGGTAACAACCCTCCAAGAATTCTCAAACTTCTTCTACCCTCAAAAAACTGATTTTTGGCATCTTTATGAACTGGGAACGAATGAAAAATTAAACGGACATACCAAGCTCGAAGGAAAGGCAGCACGGTGGCCAAAATTTCCGACGACAAAGACTTTCCCGCATGGGCGTTGGAGACGAATATTTTGGGTTACGAAATTAGAAAATATGATGCAATTTCGGGGGTAGGGGGTTTACCTACTGAAATAGGATTTCGGGGTAGGGTTGTTTGGGCTAGGAGTGGGGGTTGGTTAAGTAGGCAGAAGTTCCATTTGAATAAATTCAAATTGGCCCACATTTAATGTGGCAAAATTGCTGATGTGGACAACCACTAAGATCGGGATTGCTCCAATACATTACATAGATTCTTATTTAGGTGACACTGTGAAGCCGCTAAAAGATTTAAAATATATGTGATATTAATGACTAATGAATAAACATTTAAATTCAAATCTGATCTCCAATTCATTCTACAAATTGCGATTTAGGTATATTTTATTTTATTAACATAAAAATAAAATCGTATTTAATAGAAATCTAAATCTATATAGAAAATTTAAATTTTGCTAAGTTAGCATGTCTAACAAACTTCTAAATCTACATAGGGCTATAGACCGCGTCTTCTTTTTTTCTCTGTCACAATAACTCGACACAGTCCTGTCAGCTCGGATTGAAGATGAATTTTTTGAAGAGATTTTGCACTTTTCGTTCTCAACATTTGCGAAATGTAACAAATCTACTTTTAGCACCAGACATACCGAACATTTTACTTAATTGTAAATCACGTCTCTATTGACATTAAATGACGGATTTGGCCTCTATTTTAAATAAACAAAAATAAAAGAAAGCAATAACAAAATAAAAAAATAGGAAAAAATTGCAAAAGAAGTTTATAACTTTTCAAAAAGTATAAATAAATCATCTTTAAAAAGTTAAGTAAAAAAAAATCGATTGAATAAAAAAATAGAGCATCTCCAATTCACTTCGTTTATTACTTTTTAGACGTCTACATAAGTATAAATAGATTTGAGTTATAAAAAATCCTCCAATGCATGCCGACGAGGGACTCCGTTTAGTTGATGAAGACACCAAAAAATAGACTCCATCTAGAAATGTTCATGTAGATATTTTCTTTTAAAAATTGGCATGTCTTTAATTTTTATTTTCCTCGTCTCGAATTTTTTAATACCACATTAAAAGTATGAACTTCTGACAGAGTGACTCAAAGAAATTTAAATTCATCTCAATATTTTATTAAAAAGTTAGACGAGAGAAATAAAATTAAAGACATGCCAATTTTTTAAAAAATTAATACCACATAAAGCGATAATATTAGTTTTAGGACGAACCCATTCGGAGATGAATTTATAATTTGACAGTATATTCATGAGCGTAGTCTGCCACATAGACCTGGAAGTCTCATCTATTTTACCTCGCCACGTAAACTACAATAGACGGAGTTTGAGATTCGAGACGCCTACTCTCTAGACCCATCTATTTTCTTCCAAACTCATCTCTCTCTCTCTCTCTCTCTCTCTCTATCCTCTCCAACTTTTTGTACAGTCCCCAACTCAACCCGCTCACCAAATTTGAATTAGAGCCTGACCCTCTTCGAGATGATGTCACTTGAACAACCCATAAGTCAAAACTGCCTCCTGAAGCACTTAAGAAGCTCTGAGAAAGAATCTCTACTGTATTATCTCAATTCTTATTTCATAACTTGAACAGTGACAATGATTGGGGATAGGTTATGTCAGGCTGACGATAGCAGTGCGAGAGGGAGTCGGACAAAGGACTGGAAACGACGTGTGTTCTCTGTGTCGATGGTCTTGCATTGGAGGGTGCTCGCTGCAAAAAGCCAGTTCTTTGTAGAAAAGCTCCGGCAAAAGGGACTCATTCCGTTGAAATTCTTGAATGTGATGACGTGGAAGTGTATGAACATGTTGTTGGGAATTGAGAACAATTCATTTATTGCCTACAAAATCCTTGTTCAGAAAAAAATAACGAGACATAAACATAAAAAAACTAGAGAGATTTATGAACCATCAAAGTTTTCACTGTATAAAAAATTGTTACAATCACATAGAATTTCACTCACCTAAATTAGCTTTACTACACCCATCAATTTTTACTTTTTGAACAACCCACAAAGAGAACAAGAAAAACAATTAGGACTTTGAGGCTTTATAATTTTCTCTCAAAAATCCTCAAGTCACATCTACGAGAGGGAATAAACTACGTCAATATATAATTAACATATGCCCTAAAGTTTTCTAAGTTTCGATCGCAAATGTGTCCAAGATTTGAATACTTGTTTAATTTTAGTCACCAAATATAATATAATATTATATTATATCATATCATATCTTTTTTCTTTTCAACAATTGATACATCTTTTGATTTTGGCAAGTTTTGAGGAAAATATCCCAACACATGCAAAGAAGATTTTATATTGCGAGGACTTGAAGACCAAGCTCATGGGTATGAAGGTTTCGAAAATCTTGGCCCTCCCATGTGTTTTCTCTTTTGTTTTATTATTCTTTAACAGTTCTTAGATTCTTCTTTTTCCGTTTCTTTATAGATTGTAATATATTTGGGTAATTATTTATTGGAGCAATCTAGTTTGTCTGTAAGACAAAAAAATTACGAATTTTTGCTGTGGAAAGCAGTTAATTCGACAGTGATTGGGTATTGGTGATGGCGGCAGTGGTGTGGTGGGGGTCGGTGGCACTAGTTTACTCTAAATTGTTTTAAGTGAGTTTTATGTGTACTTTTTAAAAAGTTATGGAATTTTCTTTATAATTTTTATTATTTTTTGATGTCTTATTACTTTTTTTATTTTTGTTTATTTAGAGATAAGGCCAAATTCGTCATTTATTATAAAAAAAAATGGAGGAAATGACGAGTTTTGTTATATAATTGAAAAGTTGTGGATGAATTATGCTTAAAAAAATTTGATGGTAGATTTGTTACATTTTATAAAAATTGGTGACAAAAAGTGCAAATTCCTCTTTTTTTAAAAACCTCTCTTTTGCTTACCTGCTACAATTTTTTAAGCAATTTGACAGTTGCATTGAAGATCTCTATGAGAGAATCTGTACAGTGTTTGAAAGATTTGTATAATAATTAAACAATGATTGAAGTAAATGAAAAGTCACCTCACGTGTTTCATATGAATCAAAATCAATACTTGAATGATATGTATAGTGATTCAATGATTTTTGAGCTCCACAGATATGGCTATGGATGCCGAAACTCCACTATTAGACGACGTCGTTCATGGCGCTGTCGACTTCAAAGGTCGCCCTGTCACCCGATCCGGATCCGGGAGTTGGAAGTCCGCTTTCTTCATCATATGTATGTATTGTGTACACTTAATCCTATTCCAATTTCACATTCAACAGTTTTTATAGCAAGAAGAAAGGTTTTGTATTTATTATTATTTTTATTAGGTGTTGAGGTGGCTGAGAGATTTGCGTACTATGGAATAGGTTTGAATTTGATAAGTTATTTGATGGGTCCATTGGGCCAATCCACAGCAACGGCGGCGGAGAATGTGAATGCATGGTCCGGAACGGCGTCGCTTTTGCCGCTTTTGGGTGCTTTTCTGGCCGACTCCTTTCTCGGTCGATACTGGACCATTATAATTGCCTCTGGGCTCTATATCTTGGTCAGTTCACGAAAAATGGCATAATTATTTGCTATTATATATTTTCTGTTTTGAGCTTTTAAATTAGTGATTCAGTCCCACCTTGCTAAGTCAAAGCTTATAACCATTTGAGATTCGACCCTTATAAGTCAGTTTTATAGTGAGTTCTACTCAATGTAGATGAAACAATTGATATTAGAGTAGGCTCCTCTCTAAGTGTATGTTTGTCATAATATAAGTACTTATAAGTTGATCAAATATTTTTTTTATCCACACATTCTGTATAGGACCACTATTTATAATCTACAAAAATCTTTACCAAACATACTTTAAGAATGATCCTTGCTGTGGAAGAGAGGCAGCATGGAGAGTGTTACTTTGAATTGTTCTGCAGAGTCACCAAACTCGGTATTTTGCTCCTCTAAAAGGAGGGGTATAATGTAATGGTTCTAATTGCGTTTATAACGTGGTCTCTTTGTAGTAGTAACTCCCCTCTGTAGATTGAATAATCAGCTAATTTCTGTTTAGATACTGTAACAGAAGTTTGGTGGAATTATTTCGAAATTAATGAAGAATCACGAAAGGGGCTTGAGAAAACGGCGATTTTCTTCCCCACAAAAATGCTGTAGGAATAATTCGTTTGTATTCTAAATCGTCCTTGGAAGAAATGGAGACAGGGACTTCAGTTTCATGTTTCATTGAGTAGTTCTTTCTCTCACTTTATTAATGAAAAGTATTTTTTTTTAAGTACATAACATTGTTGAATATACATTCAAATTGCTAACATGTTCTTTGGATTGTTATTGATCTCAGGCACTTGGCTTATTGTCCCTATCTGCTGTTGTATTCGAATCTTCTGAGTGCCAAATTGCTGCAAATAACACTGCATGCTCTCCCCCTCAGTTTCAAAATATTTTCTTCTTCTTCTCTTTGTATTTGTTTGCACTAGCACAAGGAGGCCATAAACCTTGTCTTCAGGCTTTTGGAGCTGACCAGTTTGATGAACAAGATCCGAAAGAGTGTAAAGATAAAAGCTCGTTCTTCAATTGGTGGTATTTTTCCATGAATTCGGGTATTATAGTCGCTCTCTTTGTTTTGAACTACATTCAAGAAAATTTAAGTTGGGGTATTGGCTTTGGAATCCCCTGCATTGTCATGTGCCTTGCGCTAATTATATTATTGCTTGAAATATGACTTACCGATTTCGCATACAGAGTGATGAAAGAAACCATTTGTGAGAATTGGTCAGGTATTCCTGAATGCGGCTAGAAATTGGGGACTACCCCGCAGCAATATCTAAGGAAGTGGAAGCGCAAGGAATTCTGTCTTATCAAGGCTCTGAGCAGTTCAAGTAAGTTGACAGTCGACTACCCTTTTGTGTATTTTGATATTTGGAAGAAAAAAAATTCTCTTGACCTTTCTTTGGTACATTTAAGTTTCTATGGTTAGTGTTCTTGAGCGTCTTGAGGACAGTCTATGTTTATGCAAGGTCCAAGTTAGCTAGGGTTTATTGTGGTTGATTCATTATGAGAAATACCATCTTTCAATGGATAAAATCCGCCATTGTAAATTAGGTAGGCATGTGACCATCTGACTTGGAATCACATCAAACTAAGCATTATTCCCAGTAAATTTAGAGACTGCTGCATAAATGCTTCTTGTCCACTCCTGGATTCATTACTAGATCTAGTTAGATCCTTAGCAACGACAACAGAACATGTTAGTTTTGATCTTCTCCTACCAAGATCGTGCCACTCTTATGAATTGGAGTCTCTTTAGGTCTAAACAAAACGTGTGCGAATCACCCAAATTGTCATTCCTTAATTTATGTCAACCGATGCCACCTTCACCCGTTGGCATAAATTCTGATTTCATATTCTGTCTTAGCATCTTGTTTTCCGCTACGTGCATCTTAAGTACATTTTGCACTTTAACAATCCAACACTCGCAACCATAGAGCATAGCAGGTCTAATCACATCTTCCTATCACACATGATTAGCCTTCCGTATTTCATTTAACCCACTAGAATTCTTTGCATTACAACCCCTTCAATTCCTTCTTCCTTGTTGATAAACGGACTTTTGGGGACAATACGATCTATAGTAACTACATTATATTTCATTGATATTGTTTTACTCTAAATCTTTGCCTTACATGATTGAAATAATGGCATCAATCTCATTTTGTTTCATTATAATATTTTTTGTTTGTAACAGGTTTCTTAATAAGCGTTGGTTGCACCTGATGGTTCGAAGGAAGACAGGAATGTTTGTACTATCACAGAGATTGAAGAGGCAAAGGCAGTTCTAAGGCTTGTTCCGATATGGGCTACATGTTTGGGATATGCCATTGTGTTTTCACAATCATCGACCTTGTTCACCAAGCAAGGAGTTACAATGGATCGTTTTATCACGTCTAGCTTACAAATACCAGCTGCTTCGCTTCAATCTTTTATCGGCCTTGGCACTGTTGTCTTTATTCCAATCTATGACCGTATTTTGGTTCCTATTGCAAGAGCTATAACTAAGAAACCCTCGGGCATTACATTACTTCAATGAATCGGAATTGGAATACTTTTATCTTTTCTTTCCATGGTAATTGCAGCTTTAGTCGAGAGGAACGCCTGAAAACTGCTGCTGAATATGGACTTGTGGACGTGCAAAGCAACAATACCAATGAGTGTGTGGTGGCTGATACCTCAGTATTTGATTTTTGGAGTTGCAGATGTATTTACCATGGTTGGGCTCCAAGAATTCTTCTACGACCAGGTTCCAGACGACCTGAAAAGTATCGGTCTTGCTCTATACCTTAGTATATTTGGCATAGGGGGCCTCTTGAGCAGTTTTCTTATCTCTGTGGTGGAGAAAGCCACCAGTGGTCCAGGTCGAGACAGTTGGTTTTCAGACAACCTTAATCGGGCTCATATTGACTATTTCTATTGGCTACTGGCTGGGCTTAGTGCTGCTGCATTCGCTGCATACTTGTACTTTGCAAAATCTTATATCTATAACAGAAGAAACACTCTTTGAAGTTGCATTTTGTGGTGGAGAAAGCCACCGTGACCCAGATCGAGATGGTTTTCAGACAACATGAATCGGGCTTGTATTGATTACTCTATCAGCCACTAACTAGGCTTAGTGCTGCTGGATATGCTGCCTACTTGTGCTTTTGCAAAATCTTGTAGAAACTCTCTGAAGTTGCATAGAAACACTCCGAGAATATGGCTACTAGAAGAGTAACATTGTACAATACATTCAAACTTGTATGGAAAAATTGTTTCTTTTGCGTATTCATTGTGTTGGATCTTCTTACAGACGGACATATAATCACAAAATGGAATTTACGTTAGTTGGTGCAGACGAAAACACATATGGGATGAACTTGAAGATCGACACAATTGTTGATTCAATGAATGACGAGTAGATCGAAATGTTTGAAATTTAAAAAAAAAAAAAAAAACTGCTAAAATCTATTATTTCATCAAAATCAATTCTTCTCCATGCAGTAACATTGCAAGCTTATTTAGAAGGTAATAAAGGGATTGAATTGAAGGATCCGCCAGCATGTGTTTGAGCCTTAGACTTGATGGAATTATCGAATGAATCCGCATGTGTTCAAGCCTTTATAATTGATGGAATAAGTCAAGAAAATTGCTAGCATATATTCAGCCTAGGTTTGAGGTCCTTTCACGACTGCATCAGTAGCCTATGAGAGTGTTGGAAACATCAATACCGCTCTTTTAAGTCTATGGGTTGAGTCATTCAAATGATGATGGTCGAATTCCATAAAAGTTTAGTTTGTTCTCACTGGACACCAATTGGTTTTAATATGAGATGGTTAAAGCATTATCCTAACAATTGGTATCAGAGCTAGGGTTGTACTCATGAGTTCGAGCTACAAGAGCGTCACGTTGAGGGAGGGATTGTTGGGGAACAACAATATCACTCTTAAGCCCATGGGTTGGTTCACTCAATTAATGATGGTAGTCGAATGTCATAAAATATTTAGCTTGTCTTCACTGGACACCAACTAATTTTTAAATGAAATGGTTAAAGCCCGATCCTAACAGATGGAAAGAATGATGGTTTTTGAGTAGTGCTGTGATCTGAAGTCGGCACATTGACAGTGTTCCTTCTCCAGATGATGTACCCAATTTACGTCACCCAGTTCCTATATTTTTATACAGAAATGTCTTTCAAGCTGGGATATCATTATACAAGGTTCACTTTTCCTCGCTGCAAAGGGGACAAGTACTATCTTCAAACGGAAGTAAACAAAGATAGAATTAGACCGATTTGCAAAATGCCTTTCTGAATATTCGTCAATATCCCGGTTATTCACGGAACTTATGTTTTAAAGTGTTTGTTGTTCCTACCGCGATTGACTTAGGACACAGGATATTGTCTAATGAATCTTATATAGTTGTAATTTGAAATCTAAATTATTTTTCGATAGAGCTCATTCTTCAATTGGTGGTATTTTTTCCATGGTGGTATTTTTTCCATGAACGCAGGTCTTATAGTGGCTCTCTTTGTTTTGAACTACATTCAAGACAACCTAAGTTGGACTCTTGGCTTTGGAATCCCGTGCATAGTCACGTGCCTTGCGCTAAGTATATTTTTGTTAGAAACTATTACTTACCGATTTCCTATACAGAGTGATGGAAGAAAGGCCTATGCGGCTTGAAATTAGCGAACTACACTGGCATTAATATATAAGGAAGAGGAAGCTCAGGAAATTTTGGCTTATCGAGGCTCTCAACAGTTCCAGTCAGTCAACTACCATTTTGTGTATTTGGAAGAAAAAAGATAGCTCTCGACCTCGCTTTTGTACAATTAATGTATGTTTCGTATGTTTTACAAGACAAGAGTGAACATTATAATGAACAAGATTTTAGTTTCATTTTAAGTCTACTCAAAACATGTCACAACCATCCAATTCGCTATTCCCTGTGCCAATACTACTTGACGGCGTATATTTTCATTATTTATCTTATCTCTTGATTTCCGCTACGTTTAGTATTACGGACATTTTGTCTTTTAACAACCCAACAATCAAAACTATTGATAGTTATATCCACGTCTAGCTTACAAATACCAGCTGCCTCACTTCAATCCTTCACCAGTCTTGCCATCGTTGTCATTATTCCAATCTATGACCGTATTTTGGTCTCCTCGGGAATTACAATGCTTCAACGAATTGTAACTGGAATATTTTTATGGTTTCTTTCCATGGTAATTGCAGCTTTGATTGAGACTTGAGAGGAAACGTCTGAAAACTGAGCATCTTTAATGTAACAATGTAGATTGTTATACACGTGGCAAGTAAAATAGAGACAGAGAGAAAAACATCTCCAATGGAGTCGTGAATTGAGAAAATTGTAGTCCGATTGCAAGAGAAAGAATGTAGATAAATTATAAAAAAAAAATTAAATAAAAGACTATTAACACGCATTCTGATATAAATAAATTATTAAAATTAAATAAAAGAAACTTAACACACATTTCGATATACATAATCGATAAAAAATATACAAGTAAAATGTAGAAGGAGAGAAGACCATCTCCAATGGGATTCGTGAATTGAAAAAATTATGGTCCAATTGCACAAGAAAGATAATGTAAATAAATTATAAAAAAATAAATAAAGAATTATTAGCACTCATTATGATAGAAATAAATTATTAAAAATAAATAAAAGAGGCTTAACATACAAATATAGACATAAATGATAAAAAAAAAAAAAATTGAAAGATGTTTACACCGTCCAAAATGTATAAATGTCTTAGTACATCTTCCACTTTTTTTTCTTGTAATGTAAGTATTTTAGGGTAATGTAACACACTTTTTAGTACAAGCAACAGTTACATTGGAGATGCTCAAATGTACATACCATGGTTGGTCTCCAAGAATTCTTCTACGACCAGGTTCCAAACGAGCTACCATTGGCCCGGGTCATGATAGTTGGTTTTCAGACAATCTTAATCGAGCTCATCTCGCTGTTGCTGTCCGGGCTTAGTGCTGCTACATTCGATTCATACTTATCTTATATCTACAGCAGAAGAAACGGTCCATACTTATCTTATATCTACAGCAGAAGAAACGGTCTTTGAAGTTGCATAGAAACACTGCCATGACAAATATGGCTAGTAGAGGAGAAATACTGTGGATTACATTGATGATGTTTTAAAGAGAATATTTTGTGATCATCAATTGTCAATTTTGAAACTAAATTTGGGAATTTGGAAACAATTGGGAAGGAAGAATTACGATATGGGTCCGATTTCTTTGCTGTCTTTTAGCAATTTTCAATTTTCTAAAACACCCAAAATTTGTTTAATATGCTATTTTAAAAAATATTTTTTTAAAAACAAACTCAAAACATATTTTTGACGTTTTCAGTTAAAACACTCAAAACATATTTTTGATGTTTTCATTGAAAACACTAAAACACTCAAAATAGCTAGGGTGTATAAATAAAATTTCTAAATTCTTAAAAAAAAAAAAATTCTATAAAAACTAAATACTAAAAAAATTAAAAATAGTTCAATTTCTAATTGGTTATTTAAATAAAAATTCCTACAAAAATTATTTAAATACCACGTCATTAATTTTTATATTTTTATTTACTATTTTGTCAATTTATTCTTTGTTTGTATTTTATTTTTGTAGTGAAAAAAAATATTGTAAGATTCATCAACTTTAAAATGTATATATTACTTGATAAAATATTAGCATAAAATTATTTTATTTGACTGAATAATTAAATTTATTGAATAAATGTCATAAAATAATTGCTCAAATTTTCAAAAAAAATATATTTTCTAATTTTCTATTTTGAGAAATAGTTTTACAAAATAATAAACCAAACGCGTGTTTAATAATTTCAAAATAAACTCTCTGTTAGATAACTAAAATAAATTAAAACTCAAAACTTAAAACTGAAATGAATCCTATTTTCTGGACTCAAATAATTGTGTTGTCATTGCCATAGGCCTATACATATAAAAGTCAACAAAATGTATTTGACTGTTAACCTACCGTAATCCTTTTCCTTTGACGGGACTTTAGAGAAGAAAACCTCCTAATAAAAGTTGAGGATTTACTTGCTATCGGTCCAATTTTCCTTAAGAAAACGTGAAGTGTTAGAAATTTGCATTGAAGACCACTCAATTTACAAGTTTGTTTTTATTGGTCACTCAATTTTGATTTCTATCATTTTGATAGCTTATTATAGAGGTGGCAAATAGGTCGAACAGTTTAAGCTCTCCAGCTCGGCCCATAATTGGATCAGACTCGCCGTGGGACAAGCCCGAGCTTGGACTGAACTAAAAAAAGGGCCAAACATGTTTGACTCAGCAAAAAAAATGAGTCGGCTCATGAAGGCTCATGAAAATGCAAAAGAGGCGAGTCGGCTCATCAAGGCTTATGGCTCATGTCAAGCAGGTCACAAGAAAGTGATCGTTAGCATCAAACGGTCACCATTTAGTGATCATTTGATGTCTGTATTTTTTTCAATTTCAAACTTTTTTTATATAAATACTCCTCTCTAAACTCATTTTTTTCACACTCCAATATCTCAATCTATTATATACTCAAATTCAACAACTATTCTCAAATCTCATTATCTCAATATTAGTCTATATTTCTAATTTTCTAATTTTTCTACAGATTTCTAATTTTTACTACCTCTTCTACTATTCTCTTTATAATTTATTCAAATAGGTTATAGTCGAAGTGATGATGATTTCAAATGGTCTTAATGACATTCCAATTCTCCGCGATATTGTTGATGATTATGGTAGATTGATTTGGATGACATTCAAGAAGATGCCGACATTCATACAATCATCGATTCTAGCACTAAACGAAAAATCATAAAATAAAAGATTAGGCGCTGGCAGCATTTCGAGTTGGTGCCCACTGGTAAACTAATAAACAAAGTTCATGAGCACAAAGTACAGTGTAAACACTATAAAGAGAAATTAGCGTGGTAAAAGAGGATATGCACGACCCATGTAAACACTTCAAAAAGTGTGTGTTCAAACACGAATGGTTGAAATCAAATCAGACACAACTCCAGCTTGAATCTCCTGGAGCCGACTCTAGTAATACTCCTGATCTGAACAATTTGGTATATTCACAAGACCGCATGCGCCACGAAGGAATGCCGTAATTGGTGTCAAATGCCGAGTTTCCACTAATCTTGGTAGAAAATTCTCATTTCACGAACTTCATACAAAAATATTTCCAACCCAGGTACTTATCTTTTGCTAGAAATATTCTTCGGAAAAATACTATTATTTTGTTTAATAAAAAGAAAGAAGTTATTATACGTGAAATTAATAAGTATACCGGTTAAGTTATTATACGTGATATTAATAATTATACCGGTGTTTTATCTCAGACTTATGAACCGGTAATAACCAAAAAGAATACATGTCTGCAATTGCACACTACGTTGATAAGCATTGGGCAGCGTTTAGAACAATTGGCTATCCTCATAATAGAGTTAATATTTTTCATGTTTTACTGGGTGTTTTACGTGAATTTAATTGCAAAATAAAGATCCGTAGTTTTACTTTTGACAATGTCGACTCCAACAATATTATAATTGAAAAGTTAATTCAACATTTTCATCGAGAATTTGATGGTATTTTATTTCGCATCCGTTGTGTATGTCATGTTTTTAATTTAATTGTGAAAAATAGTTTACAATTCACATATGTACAATTACAAAAAAAAATTAGATATGATATTAATTATATTACGGTCTCACCCACTAGAAAAACAAGTTTTTAGTGTTCTATGTGTTGAAAATGGACTTCAAAAACAGTTTTTCCACTAATGTAGGCAATATGTGGAATTCAACACATCTCATGTTTGAATCTTGTCAAGGGTACTAAGATTGCATTAATGCATATTATAACGACCGACACTCACTCTGCCCGAGAATATGATTTAGCACATGTTTGTAGTTGCTTAAATTATAATTTTAATTGGTCAAACTGGTCAAACATACTTTTTATCCACACATTTCATATAATCGATAACTTGCAATCCACTTTTTATCTACACATTCACCAACAACTTATAATTTTAGCACTACCAAACATGCACTTACAAACATATGATCGTGAAATATCTCGCTCATGTTAGAAAAATTTTGAAATTTTTTTAACGCAACAAATGCATGTGCATATATATATATATATATATATATATATATATATATATATATTATCCGACTACTTTACTATAAAGACAGAGCCAAGATTTTTATTGTAGGCGTAGATATTAGCACAAAAATAAAAGTTCAAGGACCCAAAATGAAATTATGTTATTAAGTGTATATGAGATAGTCATACAATCATGTTATTTCTTAATTTCTCAATATTGAGGGACCAAAAGTAATATTTTGAATTTAAAATACTACACTCTCTCTCTTTTTCCTTCACTCAAATCATCATAAAGTTATATATATATATATATATATATATATATATATATATCCTTACTATAATATAAGTGTCTCATCACATATTTACTATTCACATTTCAACCAACACGACATAGTTTTAGTGTTTTACTATTTCTAATTTAGTCCAAATCTCACCCTTTTGTCCTACAAATTTGAATTAAATTTTTAAAAATCATTTATTGTTGACTTTTTGTTTGTTTTTGAATTTAATATTTTTTTTATTTCCTTTTAGCCGTAATTTTTACTTCTACTTTTTTTTTTCATTGTTGTCGAGTTACTCGAGAACATTGCTTTTGAATTTATTTTTTTTTTTTAGCTCCTTTTAGCCTCATTTTTTGCCTTCTACTTCATTTTTTTTTATGCGGTGTGCCATGGGCTTTTGTCTTTTTTTTTTTCCAATGTTGTCGAGTTGAATTTTTTGTTTTTTTCAATGTTGTCGAGCAACTCGACAATATTACTTTTGAAAAAAAAAAATTTATAGTTTTGTTGAGTGGTTAGAGACATGGGCTTGTCTTTTTTTTTCGAGTAACTCGACAATATTGCTCTTGAATTTTATTTTATTTTTAAACATGGGCTTTTGTTTTATTTATTTTTTCTTATTTTGCAATGTTTTCGAGTAGCAACAACATTGCTTTGGATTTTTTTTTTTTTATAATGTTGTCGAGTGGTGAGACGTGGGTTTTGTCTTTTTTTTTTGCTTTTGAATTTTTGTATGGGGTGAGAAAAATTAAATGTCTAACTCGACAACATTTAAAAAATAATAAAAATTATTATTCAAATGTTGTCGAGTAACTCGACAAAATTGAGAAAAATATATTTTCTCGGTGTGTAGACATCCCAGAGAAAAAATTTTTTTTTCATTTGTTGTAAATAGGTGGCGACCTTCGTTGACTTCTTGTTTATTTTTGAATTTTTTTTTTCGAGTAACTCGACAACATTGAGAAAAAAAAATTATAAATTATAAAAATAAAACATTTAAAAAAATTAATTCAAATATTGTCGAGTTCCTCGACAATATTGAAAATTTTTTTTACTGTGTAACTCGACATCCTCTTGTATAATACATACATATATATATATATATATATATATATATATATATAGTCTCGTTCTCCCGCCCATGGTGGGCGGGAGAAACGATTCACAACCGATGTGTCTCGTCCACATCATTAAATTTTGCCACGTCATTTATGGGCCAAAATTAAATTTGTGTATCCTTTTCAGAAATATCTCACCAAACACCTCCCCCCTTCCATCCATTACACCAGTGTTTCCTTTCCCCATTTCTCTCTCTCTCTCTCTGTGTGTATATATATATATATATATATATAGACACACACACTCCAATTCATTGTTGCTTTTACAAAAAATTTACAAAAGTTAGTTCTACAATTAATCTCTCTCTCTCTCTCTCTCTCTCTATATATATATATATATATATATGTTAAACCCAATGAATTGATTTAATGAGTTCTGGCAAATTGAGGAGTCAGCAAACCTCCACAGATGTTCACAGAACAATTGAGATTCAAATGATAGTTCTCATTTATAATAATCTGGCCTTAAATAGGCATTAACAGACTTGCAAAAAATTAAGAAATAAGTGACCCACTACGCATGGACTGGTGCGTATAAAAATACCATCTTATTGACTTAGTCTAGACCCAACTGAATAAAGAACATGCATAACCAAAAATACCCTTTAACAATTCTGGGCGTGTAACATAACTCTCCCCTTCAAAAGAACTCGCCCTCAAGTTCGGGATATGTCTTGCATAGCTCCTCTCCATCAACCCGGGTGGCATCTTCCTCGTTAGCTCCCTTCCATTGAACCAAAAAATCAACTCCTGCGCGATTTCCTTTTTTCTTGAGCCTTCTTTCTAATATTTTCTCTGGTTCTGGGGGCATTGTGCCCGTTTCCATCACTGTCGGCAGTCTAGGATTATGATTTATCTAAGTTCCAATCTTCTTCTTGAGGCAGGTGATGTAAAATACTGGGCAAATCTTAGATTCTTTGGGTAAATCAAGCTTGTATGCAACTTTCCCAATTTTTTTGAATGATCCGGAAGGGTCAAAAAATACCTTGGAGAAAGCTTCAAGCTTTTCCTCATCTGCGACCGTCATTCCGCCTATAGGGTCTTAAGCTCAAATAGACCCAATCCCCCACGCTATATTCCTCTCATTTCTCTTTTTATCTGCGTATAACTTCATCCTCGTTTAAGCTTCTTCAGTTTTTCCATGCTAAGGTAAGGATGAAGTCTCGCTTCTCATTTCATCTTCAATCGCTTGTCTTCTTTGTGGTCCTGTGCTCATATGGGAGGAGTCGTGGTGGCCCTTGTCCGTGATACTATCTCAAAGGAGGTAAATCCTATGGATGAGTGCTCGAGGTATTGTATGTCCATTCGCCTAAAACTAGCCAATTGGCCCAATCTTTGGGTCTATCATTGGTAAAGCATCCGAGATTCCCTTCTAACCATTTGTTCATTACCTCCGTCTACCCGTCCGCTTGAGGGTGTTATGCCGAACTCATTAGCGACTTGGTACTACTTAAATGGAATATTTCTTTCCAAAAGTTGCTTGTGAATATTGCATCTCGATCACCGACTATGCTCGTGGGTATGCCGTGTAATTTGAATATGTTTTTCATGAATGCCTTTGCTATCATTGTCTTCTTTGTATATGGATGTGCCATTGGTATGAAGTGATCAGATTTCTTTGAACGTGTCTACAATCACCATGATGACACTGTATCCCTTGGATAAAGGCAACCCCTCTATGAAGTCCATACTAATATCCACCAACACTTTACTTGGTATCGCAGAGGCGCAAAGCTCCAACCGGGTTTGAGATTTTTTGTTTTGTTTCTTTAGCAAACCTCGCATTCTCTAATAAATTTTCTGATGTCCTTTCTCATGCCATGCCAGAAGAATTTCCTCTTGAGCCTGGAGTGAGTCTTCTGTGAACCTGAATGTCCTTTCATGGGACTGCTATGGAATTGATGCATGACTTGCTCCTGCTGCTTCTTTAAGTTTCCCAAGTGTAGCCTCCTTTGTAGAATAAGAACCCTCATGTAAACCGATACTTAAGGGGATCAAGATCACCTTGATTGTAGTAGTTGAGTAAGCGCTATTGGGGATCCTCTTGATATACTTGATGGAGCCCGCCCCACCAATTGCGGTGACTAATAGCCTTGGCTTCCCATAATTAATCATGGTCCCTTCGGCTCGAACTATTACCCTAGTGCGGTAACCTGAGAGAGCGCGCTCACGCTTTATTTCCCTTACCGCTGCGATATTCTACATTAAAATCAAAGCCTATGACTTTGTTATCCACTTTGTTGAAAAGGTGTTCCAACCTTTTGGTCCAATAGGTGCTTGAGCTTGTCGATCGGTCCTTACTTTAAATATGTGCCCCAACAGATAATGCCTCTATTTTTGAAATGCCAACACAAGAGCTAAAAATTCTTTTTCATAAGTGGATAAAAAATTTTTTTTACCTTTTAATTCTTGGCTTAAATAGGCTAGAGGCCTTCCTTCCTGCATTAAAACAGCTCCCAACCCATTTCCAGAAGCATCACATTCTACCACGAACATTTTGGAAAAATCGGGTAAGGCAAGAACAGGGAGGGTCACCATGGCTGCCTTTAATGCTACAAATGCTTGGTTGGCCTCCTCACTCCATTTAAAGGAATTTTTCTTGAGTAAACTGGTTAGACGGGCTACAATACTTCCATAGCCTTTAATATAGCCTTTAATAAACTTCCTGTAATAACCTGTTAATCTCAAAAATCCCCTTAGGGCCTTAGGATTCTTAGGTTCAAAGCCACTCCATCATTCTTTGTAATCTTTGACGGATCTACTTTGACTCCTCTTTGGAAATAAGATGGCCCAAATATTTCACTTCCCAACAGCCAAAAAACACATTTTGAGGCCTTAGCATACAACCCGATGATGTTTCAAAACTTCTAAGATGCCTTTTAGATGCCCTACATGTTCGCCAACGTGATTTCTTTGTACACAAGTATGTCATCAAAAAGACAAGAACAAATTTCTTGAGATATGGCTCGAATATCCCATTCATCAACCCTTGAAAGGTTGATGGAGCATTAGTGAGCCCAAACGGCATCACTAAAACTCATAATGCCTCTCATGTATACGAAAGGCGTTTTGGCACATCTTCGTGCTTCATCCCGATTTGATGGTATCCCGATCGCAAGTCAAGTTTAGAAAACAGCTCAAAGCACCATTAAGCTCATCCAATAACTCATCTATATTAGGAATGGGAAACTTATCTTTGATGGTATCTTTGTTGAGAGCCCGATAATCAATGCACATGCGCCAACTCCTATCTGCCTTCCTCACCAAGAAGAGTATAGACTTTGACTTGGTTGGATAATCCCAGCCTTTAGCATTTTCCTTACCAGCTTCTCAATTTCTTCCTTATGATAATAAGGGTATCGATAAGGTCTAACACATGTTGGCCTAGCTGCTTCTTGGAGTTGGATCTGATGCTCGTGACTCATAGAGGGTGGGAGTCCACTGGGTTCAGCAAACAATGTTTTGAATTCATTTAAAACAGCTTCTATGGCAAGCTCTCACCGGTGCTCCTCTGGTCGTCACTAATCTCCATAAAATGCATCATATTCATCTTCCTTCTACAAAGGCAGCCTTGCTCAAACTATGTTCTTCCTCTATGGTCTTCTCAATAACATTAAGCCCTCGCATAAATAAATTCTCCCTTCCACAAAGAAACTCATACTTAAATCAAGAAATTCCACCGAATAGTTCCCAAACTTCTTAACCCATCCAACCCTAACACAACATCACACCCTCCTGTGGTTAATAAAAACAGTTGGCTAAAATGTTACTGACTTTGCAACTTGAAAAGAAGCGCGCTTTACAAAGAACCAAGGCAAAGAAGGGTGTCTCCATTAGCAACTTGGACTGCCAAGTGGCCCTCCTCCACTGGTAGTTTTGTCCTTCTTGCCACATTCACATCAATAAAACTATGTGTACTACCGGTATCAATGAGAACAATAACTGAACATGTACCAATTTTTCCAACTAACCTCATGGTTTTGGGAGAAGGTACCCCTGCAATGGCATGTAAGGATATGCCCAGTAGTTCAGCTTGCTGGACAGCAGGAATAATCTCTGTATCATATTGGTTAAAGGTCTCTTCTTCTTCCAAATCTTCTTCTCCTTCCTCCTTCAAATTCCATCCCCTCCAGTAAGTATAATTTGGGCCTACTGCATTTGTGTCCTTGGTGGTACTTTTCATCACAAAAATAGCACAGGCCTTTTTCCCTTCTTTCGTGCATTTGGTTGGGGCTTATACGCTTTATGGGGTATGGGTTTCTTCTCTGGACTGGTAGATTAGGTTTCGGGTGTTGGGTGGCTGGAAGTCTAAGTACTGGAATTGGGGCTGGTAATTTGGGTATGGTATTTTGTCCAGGTAATCGGAGAGGAGTGGGCTTGAATGAGGGGGCTATTTTGGGCTTAAGTATTTCGGTAAGGGTTCTGCTTTCTGATCACTTCTTCTTCTTGTAGCTGAGCCAAACCAAAAGCAGCAGCAAGAGTATTTGGTTTGAACATGGTAACAATAATTCGTAATTCATCTTTTAAACCACTTAGAAATGTACTTATTCGAAACTCTTCATTTACTTCACTTACTTTGTTAAACAAGATCTCAAAGGCTGTTTGGTAATCCTCTGCGCTTCCTGTCTGCCTCAATTTGGTGAAAGCACCCATTGGATCCTCATACGCTGAAGGCCCGAATCTAGTGAGAAGAGCCTCCATGAAGTCACCCCATCTTATCACTGAACTTGATTCTTTCAGCCATTAATACCAAATCAGTGCCTTCCCTTCCATGTGGAAAGAAGAAATTTCCAGCTTGTGGTCCTCCTGAGTCTCAAAATAATTGAAGAATTGCTGCGCCTTCAAGATCCATTCGTTGGGATCTCTCCCATCGAAATGAGGAAAATCCAATCGAAGAGATCGAGCCTGAATTCCCTCGTGTCCATCAAACAGAGGGTTATCATTTACTTTGACACTGTTAGAAGTCCCTTCCGTTGAGCTGAGTTTTGTTGTAATTTGTACCAGGCTGTCATAGCTTGATGCCAAATTATTGTGTTGTTGTAGCACACCTTCTACTAGCATTCCATGCCTAGATTGCTCTTCCTTCAGGGCAGTGGTTAGCCCTTGTAAATTGTTTAATGTTTTTGGATAATCGTGATAGTCGTGCTTCCTCAACCATGTCGCAGGAACGCCGCTTTGATACCAACTTGTTAAACCCAATGAATTGATTTAATGAGTTATGGTAATTTGAGGAGCCAGCAAATCTCCACAGATGTTCACAGAACAATTGATATTCAAATGATGGTTCTCATTCATAATAATCTGGCCTTAAATAGGCATTAACAGACTTGCAAAAAGTTAGAAAATAAGTGACCCACTACGCATGGACTAGTGCGTATAAAAATACCAACTTATTGACTTAGTCTAGACCCAACTAAATAAAGAACATGCATAACCAAAAAAACCCTTTAACAATTCTGGGCGTGTAACTATATATATATATATATATATACACACACACACACACATACACATACACACACACTCCAGTTCATTGTTGCTTTTACAAAAATTTTACAAAAGTTAGTTCCACAATTAATGCTTCTATCCGTTTTTATTTTATTTTATTTTGGGTTTTGTTTCTATCCCTTTTTTTAAGTCGATGCGAAAATCAGGTTTTTTTGTCGTCTGTTTTTTTGTAGGAACTTTTGAATGTTTAATAAATAAAAAAAAGTATGGGTTATGATTCTATTTTGTTGTGTATTTTGTTGTTTCCTTGTTGAATCATTTTGCTAATTAATGGTTTTTTTCCTATAAATTGATACAGTGAATTATAGATTTAGATTTCGAAGTTCTCATTGTTTCCTGCAACGGTGTGAACCAGGGAACCACGGAAAAAATTGAATGGACATACCAGTTCAGAAGGGCAGGCAGAGGCGGCAACGACGACTAAAAATTCTGGTGAACAGTAATTTCCGGCATGGATGTTGCAAGCAGAGATTTGGGACACATTGCAGAAGTTAAGAAGGGAAACACTGGTGTAATGGGGGTGGAGGTGTTATCCGAAAAGGAGATCTACAAATTTAATTTTGGCTACTGACTAACGTGTAAGAGCCACGTCGGTTGTGGGTAAACTTTCTCCTAGAGAATGGGACTATATATATATATATATATATATATATATATATATATATATGAGTCTTAATTTTTCATTCAATACAACACTTTGTTTTAACATTGTAGCCGTATTTTTACTTTGCTTTTTTTTTTTTTCTTCTTTTAGATTTGGCTTTGGTTTTGTCAAGTTTGTCGAGTAACTCGACAAAACCACAAGCTCGACAAAACCAAAGCAAGCAATTTTTTTCTTTTCTTTTTAAGCTTAGAAAGTCCACCCACCATTTTTGACTTGTTTTATTTTTTATTTTTATATTTTTATATTTGGCTTTGGTTGGTTTTGCCAACAATTTTTATTTTTTGTGAAATCTAACAATTTTTTACTTTTTTTTTTTATAAGATTTGGCTTTGGTTTGTTGAGTAACTCTTGAATTTAGTCCAATTCAACTAGATTATGTGTGTGTGTGTGTGTGTGTATATATATATATATATATAATTTTTTCTTTTTTTTTCACTTTGTCCAATTTAAAACCTACCAAGTATCATTGATTAATAGGATCCTAATGTAGATTCTCAAACTATATATTATACAAATACGCCATTATTATACAAAATTTATATCAAGTGTAGTACGCATGAGAACAAAATACCACATATTTTAAATAAATGGCAGTAAACAATTTTACGAAAATTAACATTCATTTATTTGTCCAAATTCTACAATATATTTTTTTCGAGTAGCTCGACAATCTATCATGACAAAAAAATTTAATTAAAAATAATAATTTTTGTCGAGTAACTCAACAAATTTTTTTTTTTTCGAGTAGCTAGACAATTTGTCATGACTATTTTTTACTTTTTCATCTTTTGTTTTCTTTTCTTTTCTTTTCATTTTTTTTGTTAATATATATATTAGTGCCTTTTAGCCGCAGTTATTGACTTCTTATATTATTATTATTATTATTTTAATAGAAGGTCGTCGAGTTGCTCTAACTCGACAACATTTCCCTTTTTTTTTTTTTTTTACTTGACAATATTTCATTTGTTTTTTACTTTTTTTGAGTTTTTGTTGAGTTACTCGACAAACTTTTTTTTTTTAATAAGATTAATCCCTAAGCAAAGCCAAGCAATTTTTGACTTTTTTTTTTGTCGTTTGTCGAGTTACTCAATAAAGTCGAATTTGACAATTTTTTTTTTTTTTTTTTTGGTCGAGTTACTCGACAAAGTCCAATTTTTTCATTTTTTTTTTTTTTTGTTTTGTCGAGTTACTCGACAAAGCCCAATTTGAATCGACCTTTTTTCATTTTTTTTTTTGTAATTTGCGCTTTTGGTCCTAATATTTCAAATTTGTAACTAATCTACTTTTTTTTTTTTTTTTTTTTTTGGGCATTGGCCATCCCCAACATTTAAATTTTGTTGAAAGTCGAATTTAACCATTTTTTTTTCTTTTTTTGGGTTTTTTTTTTCGAGTTACGGAAATTTTTTTTCTTTTTTTTTGGATTTTTGTCCAGTTACTCGACAAATTTTTTTTTAAATAAAATTAATGTATTTGGTTTGTTAAGTTACTCGACAAACCAAAGCAAAGTCAAGCAATTTTTGACCTTTTTTTTAGGTCGTTTGTCGAGTTACTCTTGATCATTTTTTTACTTTTTTTTTTTGGTCGACTTACTCAACAAAGGAAATTTTTTATTTTTTATTTTTTCTTTTCTTTTTTTGGGTTTATGTCGAGCTACTGGATAAAGCCAATTTTTTTTTTTTTTTTCCTAATTTGACCTTTCTTTATTTTTATTTTTTTGTAATTTGTGCTTTTGGTCCCAACCTTTTAAATTTGTGACTAATCTAACCCAACTTTTTTTTTTGACATTGGCTATCTCCAACATTTAAATTTTGTTGCAAATCACGTCATTTTGACATATTTTACATTTTTCACTGTAGAATATTTAACCAAAACACACCGTTTTGGCATTCCGCAATTTTTTATTTTTTTTCCACTTAGTTTTGTCGAAATTCTTGAAACCAATTTCTGGTTCCAAGCAAATGGGCATTGTACTTTTTTTTTTGTCCTCCTTTTTTCTTTATTTCTCCATACCAACTTATGGAAATTAACAATTTGTCGAGTAGACAAAGGCAAAAAAAAAAATTATTCTTTGTCGGTAGCTTGACACTGCCAATTTTTTTTTTGTTTTTTAGTCGATAATCTCTAGAAACAAACAAGAACAACCATGCCCATTTTTTACCATTTTTCTCCTTCTCAACCCTTCATCACTCCTCCAAGTAGTTTACTTTCTCAACACTTCATTTGGAGAATCAAAATATCCTTAGCTATACTAATGTAGATTGTCAATTGAATTGTGTAAGTTATATTGTATAGTATACAAATACGCCATTATTATACAAATTTTATATCAAGTGTACTCATGCTACCTCAAGAATAAAATATCCACATATTTTAAATAAATGATGATAAATAATTTTACAAAAATTTAAATTCATTTATTTGTCTTAAATTTATAATATTATAATTGCTACACACACACACACACACACACACACACACATAACTAAAAGCTTTCTCCTCCTCCTCTTCCGTTTTCCTCCATTTCTTTTTTTATTTCTCCATAATTTAGTATAGGCGAATTTTGCTCTCTCTGATTTCTTAAAATTCGGTCTTGAGTAGCCGCTCACCACCACACATGGCTCCTTCCGCTCTACTAGTTCTCAATCATTTATAATCATTTATATTATATTGCTAACAATTTTAATAAGTATAAGGAATTTGCTATTTTTTCTAATATTATGAAAGTGATTGAGGCTAAATTTAGAAAATATTGAGAAGAGTTGCCAATGCTATTTCTATTAGCATCTATTATGGATCTCATACTTAATTTAGAGGGTACGAAAGTAATTATAATGACAATAACACAAAAATTAACGAACGAAAATCCACTAACGTATGGTAATTTAGAAAAAAACTTTATGTGAAATGTACGAGGTCTATACTGAAAAAACCGGTAGGAATGTCAGAAGACTCCATGTTCCCACACATGCTTCATCATCACTTGACGATGGAAGTTACCTTAGTTCAATTAAGGATAGTTAATACGATAGCAGTTCTTCTTCTGCTTCTTCCCTTTCTCGTTCTAGTGATATACTTTTAAAGTTAGCTATATATTTTGCGCATGACATGCTAATTATTTTAGATGATGAAGAGAGAGAAAATTTTGATACACTACGATGGTGGAAACAAAATGAACGTCAATACCCAATTCTTTTAAGTATGACACACAGTTTACTAACACCTCTACTATCAACTGTAGTATCAGAGTCTGTTTTTAGTACAGATAACAAAGTTCTATGTGATTTCTGGTCAAGACTTAAAACCTACATATTAAAAATCTTACTGTGTCTGAAGAAATGAAATGATGCCGAACTCCAAATCCAAGATAGAGTAAACAGAATAATGTCTGAAAGAACTTGAAAATTTGAATACAAAATATTTGAATTTGTAGTAAATATTGTTTGTATAAATATTTGATATTTCTTCGTCTTACTTTACTCAAAAGTTGTACACGTAACAACTTGATATATAATTTTAATTCCACCTACGCTCAAAGTAGTCATCCCAAACGAAAAAAAATGAGAAAGGTTTTCAACTTTTAAGTTTTAATGAAAAAATTTCTCATACTTTATTTATTTATTTTTTTTTAAATTCTCCCAAAAATATTCAAAATAAAATTAAAAAAAAAAAAAGCCGAGCGAGCCCTCGGGTCGCTTGGCTCGGCTTGTTCAGCCCACAAGCCAACAAGCCAAACCGAGCGCCCATTCTAGGGACGAGCCAAGCAAGGAGGGCAACCGCCGAGCCAATTGCCACCTCTAGGTGAGACTGGCTACAAACGAACAATTTTTACATACAATTTGAATGTATTACACTATTTCTCCTCTACAAGCCATGTTTGTCCTGGCAACGCTTCTATGCAACTACAAAGACTGTTTTCTCTGTTATAGATATAAGATTTTGCAAAGTACAAGTAGGCAGCGAAAGCGGCGACACTAAGCCCAGCCAGTAGTCAATCTGAAAACTGTCTCAACCCGGTACGCTGGTGGCAATCTCCACCATAAAATGCAACTTCAAAGACGGTTTCTTCTATTGTAGATATAAGATTTTGCAATGTACAAGTATGCAGCAAATGCAGCAGCACTGAGCCCGGCCAGTAGCCAATAGAAGTAGTCAAAATGAGCCCGATTAAGGTTGTCTGAAAACCAACTGTCTCGACCCGGGCCACTGGTGGCTTTCTCCACCACAGAGATAAGAAAACTGCTCAAAAGTTCCCTATGCCAAATATACTGAGGTATAGAGCAAGGCCGATACTTTTTAGCTCGTCCGAACCTGATCGTAGAAGAATTCTTGGAGACCTACCATGGTAAACACATCTGCAACTCCAAAATCAAATACTGAGGTAGCAACCACACACACACTCATTGGCACTGTTGCTTCGGCACGCCCACAAGTCCATATTCAGCAGCAGTTTTCAGGCGTTCCCTCTCGACTAAAGCTGCAATTACCATGGAAAGAAAAGATAAAAATATTCCAGTTCCGATTCGCTGAAGCATCATAATGCCCGAGGGTTTCCCAGTTATAGCTCTTGCAATAGGAACCAAAATGCGCTCATAGATTGGAATAAAGACAACAATGGCAATGCTGATAAAAGATTGAAGTGAAGCCGCTGGTATTTGTAAGCTACACGTAATAGAACGATCCATTGTAACTCCTTGTTTGGTGAATAAAGTTGATGATTGTGAGAATACAATGGCGTATCCCAAACATGTAGTCCATATTGGAACAAGCCTAAGAACTGCCTTTGCCTCTTCAATCTCAGTGATACTACAAACTTTTCCGTCTTCCTTCGAACCATCAGGTGCAAGCAACGCTTTATAAAGAAACCTACCAAAAATAATATAATGAAACAAATGAGATTGATTCCATTAATTCAATCATACAAAGCAAAGATTTAGAGTAAAACAATATCAATGTATTCTACTATAATGGATTTATTATATAGCATCATATTGTCCCCAAAAGTGATTGTTTTAAGTATCTAGGTCTGATTATTAATAAGGAAGAAGCAGGAATTGAAGACGATATAATGCATAAAATTCAAGTTGGTTAACTGAAATGGAGAAGTGCTATTATGCGATAGGAAGGTGTGTTTAGACATGCTATGCTCTATGGTTCTAAGTGTTGGATCGTTAAAGGACAAAAATAAAATGCTCGTAAGATGAACGTAAGGAAATCAAGATGCTAAGATAGAATTATACTTAATTGGACAAGAAAAGAAACGAGAATATATGTCAACAAGTGAAAGGCGTGCTGATTGAGCGTAAATTAAGGGAAGGACAACTTGGATGATTGGACATATTTTTCATAGACCTAAAGAGGCTCCCGTTTATACTAGTGACGAGATCTTGATAGGGCAAGTAAGAAGAGTGAGGGATAGATCAAAACTAACATGGTCCGTTGTACTTGTTAAGGATCTTATATTACATCTAATAATGAACCAAGCATAGTGGACAAAAATAGATTTATATAGCAAACCCCAAATTTATTGAAAACCAGGCTTACTTTGTTCTTTTTCCAAGGTAGAAGGTCAAAGTTGTACCTAATTTTACATGAGGAATTTCATCCATTAATAAACGGCATTTCTGATAAAGAATCAACCGCGATAAACATGATTGAAGTTGGATAACATAGACTGCCAAACCCTATTGACAAGACACTTCACGGGACTAATCATAATGTACCAAAGCGAGGTCACGAGGTAATATTTTATTTCAATTTTGTATCAAAACAAAAAAAGGTAGGCGACTTACTTTAACTGTTGAGAGCCTTGATAAGGCAGAATTCCCTGTGCTTCCTCTTCCTTAGATATTGCTTCTGGGGTAGTCCGCCAATTTCTAGCTGCATTCAGGAATACCTGGCCAATTCTCACAAATGGGTTTCTTTCATCACTCTGTATGCGAAATCGGTAAGTCATAGTTCCAAGCAAAAATATAATTAGCGCAAGGCACATGATAATGCAGGGGATTCCAAAGCCAAGACCCCAACTTAGGTTGTCTTGGATGTAGGTCAAAACAAAGAGAGCCACTACAATGCCTGAATTCATGGAAAAATACCACCAATTGAAGAACGAGCTTTTGTCTTTACATTCTTTTGGGTCTTGCTCATCAAACTGGTCAGCTCCAAAAGCCTGGAGACAAGGTTTATGCCCTCCTTGTGCTAGTGCAAATAAATACAAAGAGAAGAAGAAGAAAATAATTTGAAACTGGGCGGAGAGCATGCCATGCTATTTGCAGCAAAATGGCAGTCAGAAGATTTGAATGAATAAAGAGCAGCAGATAGGGACAAGAAGCCAAGTGCCTGAGATCCATAACAATAACAGAACACGATTAGAATTTCCCAGACTAGCTAGCACAATTCAAAGAAGCCGATAACTAGTCATCGTTCAATCAAGTTCTTACTGAAAACTGACCTGATTACACATGGCACCAGAGAGGAAAAATATAAACAATTGAAGAAAGAAACTAAGATATCTTAGAAACACAATAACTCACAAAGATAGAAGAGAAAAGACATCAGAATGAGGTGGAACCTCATGTTAACTAACTTTAAGACTTACAGCATGTTTTCGCTAAGCTTAAAAAGTTTACTTATAATTAAATAAGTATTTAAAAAAATAATTATTTTTATTGGTCAAAGTTGGAAATAAGTTACTTATTGTGTCAGTAAATCAAAAGTTACTTTCAAAATAAGTAACTTTTGTCTAGTTAAATGTAAGAAAAAAGTAACATACTGGGGGTGAGTGAGAGATCTTTATTTTCTAATTCTCACCTCCATTTCTACACTCAGGATCCTGCTTCGTCTTTGTGTGTTTAACATGACCACTATCACAAACACAAGTTTATTTTTCCCCAATGTGAAAGCATACCTACAATGAATCCAAGACACAGAAAACTCAAGCAACTAACAGACCAAGTATCACAAGCTCAACCAAGTAAAATGCATTTACATCATAGCTTAAGAGGCACAATACCTCCATTTGAAAAGTTATCAAACTTAGTAGTTTAAAAAAATTAATAGGAAATTTAGATCCAAAAAACTACCAATTTGATCGATCAAAGTCAATGACTCAACAAGAACATCTAACTTGAAACTGAAGAAGTAATTCTTTTAGTTGCTCTGAACTGAACAGTAGGCTGTAGTGACAAATAGCCAAATCAAAGAACAGGTTCAGGAAGTTTTCATTTGAGCATTAATGGTGTACATATTATAAGAAGACACAACATCAATATTTTCCAACCATTCTTATTTGGATCTTAGATTTTAGCAAAAGGCCTTCCCAAGCTTGGGATATTTATTTTAATTGAAATTCAACGTCCAAGACTTGTATTGTAACCTTCACGCCAAATATCAATCCTTTTCCTCAATCTAGAAAATTTAACTGTAATGGGTTAATGGACACCTGGAGAAATGCATATTTTATAATTTATGCCATAGATCTGTTGACAGATCATAATTATGAATTAACATCATTTGGTAAAATGAAACAGGCATAACTACTACTAAAAATTCTGTAGTGTGGTATTTTATTCAAATTAAATGCCTTGACAAGTTTATCTTAATCCATCTGGAAATAGCTTCCATTCAGGCTCGGCCGGTTCAAGCCATGTGCAATATCGAACAGCTAACGCATGTTATATTTTTTTTTCCCCAAGATTGTTTAGTTTATAAGAGTCCCTTTGTTTGACAGTGACTTCTTGAGAATTAAATTCCTAAAATTATTGACAAATAAGAATTTGAATATATTTTTATTAAATATTAAATTGAAAACCTAAAGTAACATGAGTAAAATTCATTGAAAATGTTTTCTTGCATATCACAAGTGGTGCAAGAGAAACACCCAATGAATCAAACCCATGCTCATATTCTACAATTTTTGAGAATTCATAAATTTCCACCTTGCTTCTTGTCAAATGAACGAATCTTCACATATAATTTGTTTCAACCACATTGTCGAGAGCTCGCCCTTAAAACTGGCTTATAAGGGGAGGGTGCTCAAATGGTTATAAATCCAAAGACCATTAGACAGAGATTATTAACCAAAATTGATTTATTTGAACCGAAATTTTTGACTTTTCAAATTACTTTTAATATGAAATGATAAAATTGTCCTTAATCAACAAAATGCCATTTCAAAATAGAAAAGGCAATTTTGTCATTTCATCTTAAAAGTGGTTTGAAAGTCAACAATTTCGGCTCAAATAAACCAACGTTAGTTTGTAATCTGGTTAATAATCTCCATCAAACGGGTCCCAACTCCCAAGTTTAAACTAGGTGAAATGGGATGCAATTAGATGTGTTACATTCTACCCCTTCCTTTTGGACTTGACGTCCACAGCAGCCTATATTCCCAACTGTTTGACTTCACGAAACCAATCTTGAATTCACCCTATCGAGGTTGGCCTGTCTCCAACCTGAATCATAAGAAGGGTGTCTACTCTTATATAAATTTTTACAACGGTCAGCTTATAAGGGTAGGGTAGTCAAGTGTCTATAAACCCATAAGCCAAGTTTCAAGGTATGTATACTGAACGCAATTAGAGGAGTTACATAATTTAAAAGCTCAAAATAGAAATTATATGTTAGCGAAAAGTACGCCATATTTAGTGTGAGCTCTTTGTACTGACCAGGATATAGAGCCCAGAGGCAATGACAATGGTCCGGAATCGACCAAGAAACGAATCCGCAACAAAAGCACCCAAAAGTGGAAAAATCATTGATGTGCCGGACCACGCATTCACGTTCTCCGCCGCTGTTGCGGTGGATTGGCCCAATGGACCAGTCAAATAGCTTATCAAATTCGAACTTATTCCATAGTAGGCAAATCTCTCGGCCATTTCAACTCCTACAAAACATAAATAACAAATATTTTTTTTAAAAAAAAAAAACTTTTTATGCCATAACTTTTGAATGAGAAATTGGGTAAAAAAATTTAGTGTACTGTACCTATGATGAAGAAAGCGGACTTCCAACCACCGGATAAGGATCGAGTAACAGGGCGGCCTTTGAAGTCGACGGAGCCATGCACGACGTCGTTTAACAGTAAAGTTTCGGCATCCAAAAGGTTTGTTCCGGCGGCTGAAGAGATGGGCATAGCCATATCTAAGAAGTTCAACAACCACCCCTTGACAAAAATTGGTAAACAGGAAAACAGATTTTAATCGAAATAGAATATTATTCTAATTTTTTTTAGAACAAAACGCGTCCAATTGATGTGATTGTTCATCTACTTCAATCATCCTTTCCCACTGCCAAGATTTCAAAGTTTGTATATCAGGTGCTTAGCATAGCACCGCTGGTTTTTAAAAAATAAGAATAATATTCTATTTCGATTAGTTTACCAAATCGAGTCCAATTTAAAATCTGCTTCCTGTTTACCAAATAGAGTCCAATTGATTTTTAATCGAATTGATGTGATTGTTCATCCACTTCAATCATCCTTTCCCCACAGGATTTCAAAGTTTATATCTTTACTATAATATGTTGTATTCAAAGACCCATATTCAACCTTCAACCAACACACCGTCGTTTGGATACATTGTTAATCTTAATATTGTTCAATTACATGATAAGAAGTGATTTGGATATCAATTAGGTGAAACCAAAACCCAAAAAATAAAAGAGGAAAACAAAATTCAAGTGAAAATTTTAAGTCGGGCGAACACCCAACTTTAAATTTGGCGAACACCCAAGTGTCCACATCATGTGATTGAGGCCAAAAAATTGGGCCTGGCGAACACTAAGATTGTCTCGGGCGTTCGCCCAAGATAAATTTTCACTTGCCGTTAGGTTTTGAATTTGGCGGCGTTTCAAGAAGTTTTGGCACCTTTTGGGTTGGTTTTGGCATCTTTTCGTGTGTAAGACTTGATTATCTATATATATAGATAGTTTTCAAGTTAAAGAAAAATAAGATTAACATCAAACAAAGATCAATACATCCAAATCAAAGTTCAAATATCGATTTTTTCAAAGTGTTCTTCAAGTTTCATTCAAGTTCATTTTGCTTGATTTTGAACTTGAATCAAAGGTTTGATTACTCCTACAAACTATTTGCAATTAAAGCCTTCAAGCACTTTATCCGGTGGCGGCAAATATCGTTTGAGGACAACGATTCATAATCGTGTTCAAACCCTTCTTTTGGTGTTTTAAAGTTTATTTTTCTTGTTTTGTTCTTCATCCCTTCTTCAAAGTACAACAATCTCAAACGATATTCTCGTGATGGAGAACGAGACTACGATTGCTACTATTAAGATGATGAATCAAGACCTTGTGAGGCTTGATAGGTTCGATGGATCCAATTTTACAAGATGGAAGGATAAGTTGAAATTCCTTCTCACCACCTTGAAGATATATTACATATTGGATCCGGATTTGGCACCATTGCCGGAACCAACCCCAAATGATTCCGATGCAATAAAGGCAGAAAGAAAGAAGAGACATGAAGATGAGTTTATTTGCAGAGGACACATCTTGAATGCTCTCTCGATCGGCTTTATGATCTCTACACCAACACCACTTGACAAGGGAGATATGGAATGCATTGGAGAATAAATACAAGGCCGAGGAGGAAGGTACCAAAAGTTTTCGATTTCCAAGTACTTTGATTTCAAATTTTGGATAACATACCTTTGTTAGGACAAGTACATGAATTGCAAGTCATTGTCAACAAAATGAAGTCCGTGAAGATTGAAATTCGAGAGTTTCCAAGTTGGTGCAATCATCGCTAAATTGCCATCATCATGGAAAGGCTATAGGAAGAAAATTCTTCATAGTTCAAGATTACTCTTTGGAAGGGATTCAAAAGCATCTTGAATTGAGGAAGAATCAAGAGCACGAGATGGGAACGAACATTCTCATGAGGGGACTTCTAAAGCCCATGCCGTGGATCAAATCGATAAATCCAACAAGAATTCCATGAAGAGGAAATTCTCAAACTCCAACAAAGACAACAAGGACAAGAAAAATCTAAAGTTTCTTGTTATGTATGTGGCAAACTCGGACATTATGCCCGTGAGTGCGTAAACCGCAAACAACCAAAACAAACAGAAAGGTGAACTCCATTGACACGGACAACATTGTTGCTATGTGAGCATTGTCAATACCGTCAAAGGAAAGGTTCAAGGATGGTGGTATGATACTTGTGCCACCATACATGTTTGTTATGATAGGTCACTTTTCAAAACCTATCAAGAAGTAGACGATGAACACATTCAAATGGGAAATGAAGTTCAATCGAAGGTTGTTGGCAAAGGAAGTGTAGACTTACTTTTCACATCCGCAAGAAGATTACATTAATAAATGTTTTACATGTACGGATATGAATAGAAATTTAGTAAGTGGAGATTTGTTGGGAAAACCGGGAATCAAGTCCAGATATGATTCGGGAAAACTTGTACTTTCCCGTAATGGTGTATTTGTTGGAAAAGGCTATTCAAGTGATGGAATGGTCAAACTTTGTATTGTTGAAAATGATATCAATAAAGCTATGAATTTAAATTATGTTATTGAGTCTATTACTTTATGGCATGATAGACTAGGACATATTGGTTTCTCTACTATAAAAAGAATGATTAAGAATAACATGATTTCTTGTGAAAACATAAAACATAATAAATGTGAATTATGTGTTAAGTCTAAATTAATTAAGAAACCTTTTCATAGTGTTGAAAGAACCTCCAATTTATTAGACTTGATTCATTCGATATATGTGAATTAAATGGAATGATAACAAGAGGAGGAAATAAATACTTCATAACATTCATAGATGATCATTCTAGGTTTTGTTATATCTTTTAATGAAGCATAAGGATGAAGCCTTTAGTATGTTTAAGATATACAAAATCAAGTAGAGAACCAATTAAATAGAAAGATTAAAATTCTTAGAAGTGATAGAGGAGGTGAATATTTCTCTAATGAATTTAATCTTTTTGTGAACAACATGGTATAATACATCAATGTAGTGCTCCTAGAACACCCGAACAAAATGGTTTGGTGAGAGAAAGAATAGGACATTAGTAGAGATGATAAATCTATGTTATTAAATTCTAAGTTGCCATTTAACTTATGGGGTGAAGCTTTATTAAGTGCATGTCATATAGTGAATAGAATTCCTTCTAAAAGATTAAAAGTTTCTCCCTACGAATTGTGGAAAGGAAGAAAACCGAACATTGGTTATTTCAAAGTGTGGGGTGTCTTGCTTATAGCAAGAACACGGATCCTAAAAGGACTAAGTTGGGTCCTAGAGGGATCAAATGCGCTTTTGTAGGATATGCTCAAAACAAACAAAGCATATCGATTATTAAATTTGGAAACCAATGTTATAATTGAATCCCGTGGACGTAGAGTTCTTTGAAAATTTATTATCTTCGGATAATAATTCATTAAGGAATCTCAAGTGGAGACTCCTACTTCTATAAGATCACAAGTAGAAACGCCTTCTAAGGATGTTGATACAAATGAACTTCAGAGAAGTAAAAGAGCTCGAAAGGATAAAGTATTAGGATCGGATGAAATTGATTCTCAACTTATTTCCTTCTATTTAGTTGAAGGAAATGAAAAGAGTGTCACAAGAACTATTCCATATGTTCTTCAAGTTGAAACCGATCCTAAAACTTATCGAGAAGCAATGTCATCAAGAGATAGCATATTTTGGAAAGATGCTATAAAGCGATGAAATGGATTCAATTATGTCAAACAATACTTGGGAATTAGTCGATTTACCACCGGCTCAAAAACCAGGGTTTGTAAATGGGTATTTAGGAGGAAGTATAATACGGATGGTACTCTTAATACCTTTAAAGCGAGGTTAGTAGCAAAAGGATATCGACAAAAGGAAGGAATAGATTACTTTGACACATATGCACCAGGTTGCTAGAATAACATCGATTAGGATTTTATTTGCCTTAGCTTCTATTTATAATTTGCATATACATCAAATGGATGTTAAGACGGCATTCTTAAATGGGGATCTCGATGAGGAGGTCTATATGGAACAACCGGAAGGTTTTGTTCTACCTAGAAATGAACATAAAGTATGCAAATTAGTAAAATCTTTATATGGTTTAAAACAAGCACCAAAGAAATGGCATGAAAAGTTTGACTTAGCAATAATGACAGTTGGATTTAAACATAATAGTGTTGATAAATGTTTATATTCAAAAATATGTGATAATTATGTTGTGCTTATTTGTATATATGTGGATGATATGTTAATTGTAAGTAATCAAATGCAAGGTATAAAAGAAACAAAGAGGTTTCTATCTTCTACATTCAACATGAAAGATCTTGGTCAAGTGGATACCATATTAGGTATCAAGGTTACCAAGATTAGTGGGGGTTATATGTTGAACCAATCACATTATGTTGAGAATGTGATCAAAAAGTACGATCACTTGAACATCAAAGAGGTAAATACCCCGTTTGATTCAAGTTTGAAACTTAAAAAGAATGATGGAAGAGCAATAGCACAACTTGAGTATGCAAGTGTTATTGGAAGTCTTATGTATGCGGTGCAATGTACAAGACCCGATATAGCATTTGCAATTAGTAAACTTAGTAGGTTTACTAGTAATCCAAGTGAAGAACATTGGAAGGCCATTGGAAGGGTTCTTGGTTATTTGAAGAAAACCAAGGATCTAGGTCTCCAATATTCTAAATTTCCGGCAATCCTAGAAGGATTTACCGATGCTAGTTGGATCTCTAATGCAGGTGAAAATAAATCCACATCGGGTTGGGTATTCACCCTTGAGGAGGTGCAATTTCTTGGAAATCCAAGAAACAAACGTGCATTACACACTCAACTATGGAATCCGAATTTGTAGCATTGGTCGAAACCGAAAAAGAAGTCGAATGGCTTAAGGATTTAATGTATGAAATCCCATTGGGAGAGAAGAATAATTCTTCTATATCTATCTTGTGTGATAGTCAAGCCACTTTAGCTAGAGCATACAATGAAGTGTACAATGGTAAGTCTAGACACATGAGTCTAAGACATGACTATGTGAGGAAATTAATTAAAGATGGAATAATTTCACTCACTTATGTAAAGTCAAATGAAAATTTGGCGAGATCCGCTTACTAAACCGCTCTCAAGGGAATTAGTACGGACAACAACTAGTAGGATGGGGTTGAAACTCTATAATTAAATCCACCAAATGATGGCAACCCTACCCGATTATACTAACAAGTATATCTCGGGTTCAAAGGGTAACAACAAGTCATTTGATAAGTGGATAGATTCAAGACTTATTCTTTCTTAAACCCTATCCTAGGTTATAAGTCTTTGGTTGTCACGGATAAGGAGGGATGAGTTTATGACTCTTAATAAAGTTCAGATCGTTAGATCAAGTATCTCTAAAAGTGACAAAGATCTGCAAGAACTTTACCTGTCACGAACTTCGAGGTGGTGCCGCCTCAATAGAGAGTTGGAGTTTATCTCTTAAAAGTTCATGAATAGGAGGAGCGCAAGGCCTTAAGAGCGCTAAATGAGACAAGTGTGAAACTTAGAACACATGATGCTTGTGTGTGTGATTTCACCCGGTATCATCACAAGGAATAACAGTTCAAAGTTTTCACACCACCGAGATTTCGATGATACTTTGTGAAATTTACACTAAGGTTGGATTCAAATCGAAGATATCCATACTTTATGCATAAACGTCGTTCAATTTGAGTTTGCGCTTATTATATAATTGAACAAGTGGGGGATTGTTGTAATATTGTTCAATTACATGATAAGAAGTGATTTGGATATCAATTAGGTGAAACCAAAACCCAAAAAAAAAAAGAGGAAAACAAAAATTCAAGTGAAAATTTTTAAGTGGGCGAACACCCAACTTTAAATTACGGGCGAACACCAGTGTCCACATCATGTGTTGAGGCCAAAAATTGGCTGGCGAACACTAAGATTGTACTGCGTTCGCCCAAGATAAATTTTCACCGCCAGTTAGGTTTTTGAATTCAGCAGCGCTTTCAAGAAGTTTGGCACCTTTTGGGTTGGTTTTGGCATCTTTTTCGTGTGTAAGACTTGATTATCTATATATATAGATAGTTTTCAAGTTAAAGAAAATAAGATTAACATCAAACAAAGATCAATACATCCAAATCAAAGTTCAAATATCGATTTTTTCAAAGTGTTCTTCAAGTTTCATTCAAGTTCATTTTGCTTGATTTTGAACTTGAATCAAAGGTTTGATTACTCCTACAAACTATTTGCAATTAAAGCCTTCAAGCACTTTATCCCGATGGCGGCAAATATCGTTTGAGGACAACGATTCATAATCGTGTTCAAACCCTTCTTTTGGTGTTTTAAAGTTTATTTTTTCTTGTTTTGTTCTTCATCCCTTCTTCAAAGTACAACATAAATTGGGTCCAAATCTCACTCATTAGTACAATAAATTGATTTATCTTAGCAAAAAAACTGCCTTTGTTGACTTTTACTCTTGTTTGGAAGCTGTCATTGTTGACAATTTTGCTTAGCCATTTAGGTTTTTCTTACACAACTAAAGTGTGTATTTATCTTTAATAATTTTTTTCCTTTGTTCAAACATTAGAGAGGTGCCGCTATTGTCGACTTTGTTTCCTGTTTTGTTTTTTTATCTTTCGCTTATTTCTTTCCAGGTTGGCCAATATTTGATTGGGTTGATTGTCGAGTTCCTCGACATCATTTATTGTGGTTAGCCCAAATTATTTTTTTCTCATTGTCGAGTTACACAAGAAAAAAAACCATTTTCATCACATTTCTGACCAACATAACCAACATGTTTATGACAATCACCATAGCCTTGAGCTTGGCCAACGTGATGATGACCGTAGTCATACAGGAATACTCTTGGACAGAGAAAGAACAAATAAACATCATGATCACCATGTGCACCATAACATGCTGGGCATATTCTTGCATGTCCTCGCAGACACCATGGGCAGTGTTGGGGTTGTATTTTCAGCCCTCTTAATTCAGTACATGGGATGACTTGTTGCTGATCATGCCTGCTCAAAATTTATTTCGCCATTAATTGTATATTCTGTGGTCCCATTGCTCAGACATTCTGCAGAAATCTTGCTGCAAAGAGTTCCTAGAGCTTATGAGCAATATTTAAAGGAAGCTCTGAATTATGTAATGAAACTGAAGGGTGTGTGCGGTATTGAGAACCTGCATGCATGGAGTTTTACGAACACAGATGTTGTGGGGACACTCTATCTCCATGTCTCGAAATAAACTGACTAGGCTTCTGCAAAGAAACAAGTCTCGGCCATTCTACACGATGCTGGAATTAAGAATTTGACATTGCAGCCGCTTTTGTTGACTTTTTGTTGATTTCCTATTTATAACTTTGGATTTGTTATTATCGTGGTTGGCCCAAATTTGTGATTTTTCCATTGTCGAGTTGCTCGAAACAAATTTTTGAGCCAAATTTTGTTTTGAATTTTTTCGAGCCACTCGACATAGGTAACTTCTTTATTGTTACATATTTTTTTTGCCTTTTTCCCAGTGACTGGAGAAATCCCATTGGTATCACTATACTTTTGTGTTTATATTAACTGTTAATTTTGATATTTTGATAATTGTTTTTGGCATGTAACTAATTGAGGAACTCGGCATTTTGAAATTTGATTTTTCGGGTGTTGCTTGATGAATTAAGCACATGCATAATTTTTGAATTCTATCATTTATGATAACAATTTACAGTAAATTATATATCGTATAAAATTGTTTTAGATTATATGAAACTATGATTATTGATTAGGTTATATTTAATTTTATAAATTCTTATAACAAAGTGTTTAAAACATTTATATTTATAGTTTTGTCACTTTTATTACACGAAACCTTTTTTTTTTTTTATATGTTTACTACTTATAATAAAGTGTGCTATCAATTTATTATAGTATCAAATTCTTATATTATCAATGTACCGTAAACAAAAATTTTCATTTTCTACGTTTGTTGTTTGATGCATATAATTGGTTGACTAATTTGGATGTATGAATGTTCAATTTGTGAATTTTTTCAAAAATTAACTGTGTGCATCGTATTTTTTTCCGTTTTCGTTTATATTAATTGTTGAGTTCAATATTTTGTTTTTTTCCCACATATTTCATCAGTCAACTCGAGACTCTGAAGTTATGAGTTTGTGGAGCTAATCGATAAAGTAAACACATGCATAAATTGTTTTATTGTTTCATTTATTAGAAGCTGTTATAGTAAAATATATATTTACTAAAATTATTAGTAAATAATTTTAGTAAATGAAACAATAAAACAATATACTGAAACTTTGGATTTGTTATTCTCGTGGTTGGCCCAAATTTGTGATTTTTCCATTGTTGAGTTGCTCGAAACAAATTTTTGAGCCAAATATTTTTTTGAATTTTTTTGAGCCACTCGACATAGGTAACTTCTTTATTGTTACATCTTTTTTTTGCCTTTTTCCAGTGACTGGAGAAATCCCATTGGTATCACTATACTTTTGTGTTTATATTAATTGTTAATTTTGATATTTTTGTAATTGTTTTTGGCATGTTACTAATTGAGGAACTCGGCATTTTGAAATTTGATTTTTCGGGAGTTGCTTGATGAATTAAGCACATGCATAATTTTTGAATTCTATCATTTATGATAACAATTTTATTTGAATTATATATCGTATAAAATTGTTTTAGATTATATGAAACTATGATTATTGATTACGTTATATTTAATTTTATAAATTCTTATAACAAAGTGTTGAAAACATTTATATTTATAGTTTTGTCACTTTTATTATTTACGAAACCTTTTTTTTTTTATGTTTAATACTTATAATAAAGTGTGCTATCAATTTATTATAGTATCAAATTCTTATATTATCAATGTATTGTAAACAAAAATTTTTATTTTCTACTTTTGTGGTTTGATGCATATAATTGGTTGACTAATTTGGATGCATGAATGTTCAATTTGTGAATTTGTTGAAAAATTAACTGTGTGCATCATATTTTTTTCCGTTTTTGTTTATATTAATTGTTGAGTTCAATATTTTGTTTTTTTCCCACATATTTCATCAGGCAACTCGAGACTCTGAGTTATGAGTTTGTGGAGCTACTTGATAAAGTAAACACATGCATAAATTGTTTTATTGTTTCATTTATTAGAAGATGTTATAGTAAAATATATATTTACTAAAATTATTATATATTCTATTAAATCCTTGCAGTATATGATATTTTATGTTTATAAATTATTGTAGGTTAGTGTCGTTATTTTATGTAAGATAATTGTATTAATTTATTATAGTAATTTCAATCATTATCTCGTTTTTATTACAAGATTCATCTTTTATTATAATTAATAATGATAGTAAAAATTGTCCTGATTTTGCTCTATTTCTGTGATTTGTTTTCTCGAGTAACTCGACATTCTGAAGTTGTAGTTCCTCGAGTTACTCGAGGCATTACGTGTCAACTTGTCCACCTAAGTTTTAACTTTTGTTGGATTTTGGAATACTGGTGTATAATTTGGTTTGGTTTCCCATTATAGCCGCAATATTTGACCTTATAATTTGTTCATTACTTTTAAGTTTTTTTTTTTTTTTTTTTCATTTTGTAAGCGATGGATATATTTATTTATGCTTATTTGTTTCCCAATTTACGAGACAATGAGGAAATAGTATTAAACTTGATTTCTTAAAAACTAAAGTCAGTTCCTCATAGGTGTAATCATTTAGAAATCTAAAGTTAATTGATTTTCATTTATTTTTATTTGTTCATCCTTATTTTTGCACTTCTTCTAAATATTATATAAATTTTATGTACAAGAATACTATTCACATGTTAGAAATAAACAGCGTTGTTGTGGCAGTGATATTTTCTATTTTTCATTTGTCCGTTTTGTAGGAGACATAGCAACTTGGATTTTGCTTGCTGTCTGTTTCGTAAGCTCCCAACCTTGCTCCTTTATTTCTCTTTCCATCAAACCCTATAAAGCTTTTGTTAGTTATTCTTGGTTCTATGGTCTATCTTAACTGAAATTAGTCCTATTTTTCACTGTATTTCTCTATTCCCTTGTTGAAATAAACTTATATCGTCTCTTATTCACGAATTTTGTACTCATCTAGATCCATTTGAAATCATATTTCCTAACTATTTCCTCCAACTGTTGAGTTTGATCCTCGATTATACAAGTTTTGATTCAGCCTGTGTTGGTTTAATCAATTGTTTATAAGTGTTTTTAGAGCAAGCTAGAAACCTAAATCTAAAGGTATGTAATTATTTATTTATAGAATTTTGTAATTAAATATGAATAATTTTTTTGTTTTACTCTTTATTTGTATCTTTATTAACACATTTTTTTTTGAAATGCACTCTATTTATAGGCTATACTAAAACATAGAAATTTTATGCAGTGATTTGTTGTTTTTTGTTATTATTCGATCTGTGTTATAATCTTATTCTTATTTGTGTTTATAGTGTCTATATTCCATAATTTTTTGTTTTCGCATGCTGTTATACTAAATTTTTTTATTTTTTCCTATGATAACATAGAATAGATGTTAGGTGAAAGAATTATTGACTCAAATAAAGAAAAACAGAACAAAAAAAGAAGACATATGTATGCTGAGCAAAGACAATATAAATCTAACACAAAGGTTCGGAAAACAAGGATTCAGTTACTTGAAGATATTCAGTCAAATGATGTGAATACATCAGATAGTTTACAATTAACCGGTTAGTTATTCTTTTTTTAATGTTAATGTTTTCCCCATTATGAACATTTCACTTCCATTTATTTATTTATGTTGTTCTGATTTTTTTATATTTTTTATAGCTGGAGAATTGAATGAAGATAGACATGGAGTTCGTTTTATTAGCTCTAACAATTTAGAAGATAATAGTGTAGAACAACATATTTATTATGAAGAACATGAGAATCAAAATCATGAATTCCAATGTACTCCTTGTATTTCAAATATTACTATAAGACCCGTGGCTAAAAAAACTTACATGTTACGTACTCCAACAAATTGTAATCACTGTCTTGCAAAAAAGTTTGAAAAAGAAAGTAAAGGTTTTTGTTGTTCTGATGGAAAAATAAAATTGCATATCAACTCTACACCTTCTATTTTATATGATTTATATACTTCCAGTTCAGATGAGGCATTAAATTTTAAAAATAATGTACGGAATTATAATAACCATTTTGCTTTTACTTCTTTTGGAGTGAAATTCGATAAATATCTATGTAAATCTATTAACTACAGAGGTATTTATACATTTAGAGTTCAAGGACAAGTATACCATTATATAAATCCAATTCTAAACAATGATAATAACCCATCATATTTACAGTTGTACTTTTATGATACAGACAATGAAATACAGAATATGTTAAACACATCTATTAATTTCTCATCATCTTTACTACACACATTAGTAAATCTATTAAAGATTAATCCATATTCTAGATTTTTCCGTTCATTAAATGACATTAAAAGTTTTGAAACATGCAAAATTCATATTAGATGTGATGCTGGTCTTGATCAAAGAGTATATAACGCACCTTCTGTGTCTCAAGTAGCTGCAGTTTGGGTTGATGAGGACCCATCTGCAGACATAAGATATCGTGATATATCGATTTATTGCCACTCTAATAATTCACATCGAATACATTATTATTATGGATGTTATGATCCCCTACAGTATCCATTATTATTTCTCTTTGGTGAGACTGGTTGGCATGAAGGTATTGAAAAGTCATGAAATGGTACATTTGATAGTCACAATGTAACAGATAATGTTGTGTCTTGTAGCAACGTAGCTTGTGTAGTTGATCTAATAGAGAAAGAGAAAAAAGGTAAAGAATAACAGTACTTGTTTTCATATAAACTTAGTAAATTTACGTTTTCCTTTAACTAATTTTACTTTTACGTATACTATGCAGTTTCAAACAAGGAAAAAATGGTTTGCACGTCTCTTGTCGCGAATACTATTGCTATAAATTACAGGTACGTGATACACAGAACAATGTTTTACTCCATGCTGGTAGACTTCTACAACAATATGTCGTGGATATGTATGTTAAACTTGAAACAAGTCGATTAGATTATTTTCGTCAAAATCAAAGTGAAATCCGTGCTGAATTATATCAAGGAGTTGTTGATAGTTTAGAAAATGGTCAGAATAGAGGTGCACAAATTGGTCGTCAGATTATTTTACCTTCATCTTTTGTTGGGGGTCCTAGAGATATAAAAAAAAGGTATATGGACGCCATGGCATTAGTACAAAAATTTGGTAAACCTGATTTGTTTTTAACTCTAACATGTAACCCTAATTGGGTCGAAATAAAACAAGAATTAAGGAATAATGATGTAGGACAAAATAGACCTGATTTAATTGCTAGAATCTTTAGATCTAAATTAGAAGAACTTAAAGTTGATTTATTGAAACGCCAAATTTTTGGTCCATCATTTGCATATATTTATGTTGTAGAATTCCAAAAACGAGGCCTTCCACATGCTCATTTCTTATTAATTTTACAAAGTGGTGCAAAAATTAATAATGTTGATTTAGTCGATGCTATTGTATCATGTGAAATTCCAGATAAAGAAAAATATCCCCACCTTCATTCAATTGTTGTTAAACATATGATGCATGGCCCATGTGGTACTTTGAATCCTCATAATATTTGTATGGATAAAAAATGTCATTGTAAGAATAAATACCCGAAGGAATATATCTCAAATACTTATATTGGTAATAATTCTTATCCAACTTATAGACGCTTAAACGATAAACACTCATTTATGATTAGAGGACAGTTATTAGACAATAGATGGGTTGTACCTTACAATCCATATTTGTGTGCTAAATTTGATTGCACAGTTAAAGCTGTTAAATACCTTTATAAATATGTTTATAAAGGCTATGATCGTGTAAGTTTTTCAATTAATAGTACTAATAATGAAAACCCTATTGATGAAATTGAAATATATCAAAATGGCCGTTGGATTTCTCCACCCGAGGCAATGTGGAGAATATATGGATTCGTTTTGTATGAAATGTCTCCTGCAGTTATTTCATTACAACTACATCTTGAAAATAACCACTCAATAACATATAAAGCTTATGAAAATTTAGAAACAATAATCAATACTGAATCAAGGCAACACTTAATGTTAACTGAATTTTTTCATATGAATATTTCAAATGATCTTGCTAAAACATTATTATATAAAGATTTTCCTCGGTTCTTTGTATGGGATGCCCAAGGGAAAATATGATTTCAAAGGAAAAAATGAAATGTTATTGGTAGAGTAGTTACAGCTAATATAACTGAAGGTGAAAGATATTACTTACGTATTTTATTGAATCATATTAAAGGAGCAACTTCATTTGAGAATTTGAAAATAGTTAACGGTGTTTATTTGTCGTCTTTCTGTGAAACTGCTATCTCCCTTGGTTTATTGAAAGACAATAATTACTGTGAACTTTGTTTAGACGAAGCTATTAGTTATTAGATGCCTTCCTCTCTCCGTAGATTGTTTGCTACTATACTCATTTTGTGTTCTCCTAATAATCCAGATATTTTATGGACAAAATTTCGCCTATCTTTATGTGAAGATTATTTATCTAATGGTATGTCTATTGCAAATGCAGAAATAAAAGCATTACATGAAATGAATTCTATAATAGAAACAAATAGTAAAAATATAAATGATTACCATCTTGTAGCTTTTGAAATATTTATGGAACAGGAAGACATATTAGCTAAGATTATTAATGAAGAACTAAACAATGTTATTCATGCTGATAGTACTATTTATACAGATAGCTTAAATGAATATCAAAAAATTGCCTATGATAGGATTCTAACATATGTATTTAATAATACAAGTCATGTGTATCTGGTGGAACTGGTAAAACTTACTTATATAAAGCTTTGCTTTCTACAATTCAATCTAAAAATCTTATATCTCTAGCAATAGCTTCTTCAGGTGTTGCAGCTGCTCTATTACCTGGTGCACGAACATCACATTCAAGGTTTAAGATACCACTAGAAATAAATCATAATATGACTTGTTCTGTTAGTAAGCAATCTTATTTAGATTAACAAATTTGATTATTTGGGATGAAGCACCAATGGTCCATCGTTATGCAATAGAAGTTGTAGATAGGATGTTACGAGATGTCAATGATTCTACATTGCCTTTTGGAGGGAAAGTTGTTGTTTTAGGAGGTGATTTTCGCCAGGTTTTGCCAGTAGTTCAAAAAGGAAATAAAGAAGCAATCATGAGAGCAAGCTTAGTGTATTCATACTTATGGCCAAATTTTATACAGTTAAAATTAGTACAAAATATGAGAGCTCAGTTGGACTCAAACTTTTCTAAGTTGTTGCTTAATATAGGCAACGGAATCGAACCTAAGCATACTTGTAACATGATTAAATTACCAGATGAAATAACTATACCATTTCATGACAAATTGGGTTCTTTGAAAGAATTGATTGCGAATGTTTACCCAAATTTACACAATTATAGCAATGAATTAGATAAGATGATTAATCGAGTTATTTTAACTCCTAAAAATAGTGCTGTGGATGAAATAAATAATATTGTACTTGATGAAATTGCTGGTGAAAATGTTACATATTATAGCTTTGATGAAACATTAAAAAAAAATGAACAGAGTATTCATGAAGATTTCCTTAATACCCTCATGAACTTGTATTGAAAAAAAACTGTCCTATTATGTTATTGAGAAATATTAATCCATCTGAAGGATTATGTAATGGCACTAGATTAATTTGTCGTGCTTTTGAGCGTAATGTTATTCATGCTGAAATATATGTTGGAGAATGGCGTGGGAATAAAGTTTTTCTACCTAGAATTCCATTTATTCCACTTGAAAGTGATAAAAGCACATTCCCTTTTAAAAGAACACAATTTCCTGTTCGTCTTTATTTTGCAATGACAATCAACAAAGCTCAAGGTCAAACACTAGATTACGTTGGACTATATCTTCCAGAACCTGTATTTTCTCATGGTCAACTTTATGTTGCACTATCTAGAGCAAAAACAAGTAAATGTATTAGAGCATTAATTCTACCAAACGATACATTAAAAAATCATTTAAGATGTACAAAGAATATAGTTTATGGAGAAATCTTAACAATTGTGCATTCATAGTGTTTTTTTAGTTATTATGCTTTATTTGTTTACTACTCGGTTTTTACTTTAAAAGGAACAATTGCTCCTTTATTCATGAGGTATATTCCGTGCAGCCTCCAAGGAGCACTTCTACAAATCTTTAAAATTACTCATAGTTTTGTAAATAAATGGCCAATTTACTCTTCATCTTCTATTGATCAAGAATATTGACTGCAGACTTTGAAGAAGATATGTACAGAGCTTCAAAATTATTGATTGTGCAATGAATAAATAGCCATCCAGTTCAACTATATAGTGCTTTACTTATGTTCCCTTTGTAGTAGGAGAACCTCATTGTACAAATGTCGAAAAACTCACCATTTGATGTATATTAAATTTTATTTTGATGAGTAACCATATGTTGTTTTATTGTACAAATATTATGGTACAAATGGTGCAGATTTTCCAATGCTTATTCCTCAAGTAATTTTCAGTTGCTTTATTACTAGGGACTAATTATATAATTATTCAATGTAAGAAATTTATACTTCATTTGCCAATTAATAAGTTCGTCCAGCTACTTTAGAAACTAAAAAGTTATTCATAGTATAAATCAACACTTGTTATTAAAAAATATCTACGTTTACATTCGTACTTAATTTTAGAGGATAAGGATAATTTAGTACAACAGCCTATGCATTACTATGTTGCCTACTCCTACATGTAAGCATACCCTTACAAACATTAATGGTAAAAAAAAGGTGCTGCAGGTACAAGTACAAAATTAATATAATTATTGGAAAGTTTATATACAAACAAGAAAGATATGTAGACAATATATTGATTTCAAATTATTTTTCCTCCACGTATATAAAAAATATGCATATTTTATGTCTTCGAACAAGAGATAGATACTTGTAGTTAAATTTGTAGGTGTTTTCTTGTGGTCGAGGTAGATTCACTATTAAATCATAATTTTGCCAGAAAACTTTAAAATGTAAAAAAATTTAGTACACATTTCTTGCATTTCACTTATACTATAAAATAAAAAATATTTTTATTGCATAAGGCAAAAATGCACATGCATGTACGACTAAAGTGTAAAAAACACTATTCACCTCAAAAATAATTTTTTTTTGGGCTCAGCTTTTAGAATTATAATAAAAGAAAATAACATACATAAGCAAAAATAGTTTAGATATTTGTTTCCATCTATATTTTTTTATTGAGTAACCCAAAAGACAATGAAAAAAAATTAAGACCTACATTGAATTTTATAAAACATATAAATTCCCATTCTAACTTAACTTAAAATTTTTTATTTATTTTTACTTTAAGTGTGTATTTGGTTAACGCATTTGAACCTTTATTAATTATGTTTTTAGTTTTTTTTTTTTTTACAGAGTTTAGTATCAAATAAATTTTGATTCAGTTTCATTATTATTTAATTTTTTTTTATTTATAAGCAAATGTTATAAAGATTTGTGTTCAATTTTCATATAAGAAATAATAAATTAAAGTAGTAAAAAATTAACTGAAAATTTATTTTGTACTAAACCATAGACAAATAAAAAAAAACAAAAAAATAATATATAAATATCCATACGTGTTTGACAAATACATACCCTAAAAATTAATTTAGAAACAAAAAAGTATTCGTTTAAAATGGACAAAAAGTCTATTTTTTTTTTGTTCGTGGTGTTTTTTAGATTAAATCTGAGACCCCGGTATAAAAAACAAGAAATAAAGTTACCAAACCTGAGATTAGACTATAGATTTCACGTGGAGAAGTGGGTGTTTGTCGAGTAACTTGACAAACACCCACATAAATTTTAAAGAAATCAAAAAAGTTAATAGTATCATATTATCTTATGTGTTTGTCGAGTTGCTCGACAAACACACACTCATATCAATGAAAATGAGTTTTTAGGCCCATTTTGCCTTTACTAAATATTTGAATTTATCTTTTTTATATTTCTTCGATTTTAAAGCAGAAAACCTTTGTATTTCAACTTAAAGTTTCTATATTTTGTTTACAGGTAATTCTAATTAAATGTTCCATATTAATGTTTAAGAATCAAAAAAAAAATTTTTTTTTTCAACAAAATATAAGTGATTTAAGAATAGAACGTTCACACCATTTAATAAAGTAGCTGCATTTATCTTAAATTTTTATAAAATTAGCTATTGTTGATTCTACCAATTTTATTAAATATTTCAGCCGTAGTATAATATGCTCTGTATATTTTATATTTTCTTAACTTCAAAATAATGAATATCAAAGTTGAGATCCTTAGACAAAATTTATACAATTAACTATGCATTAGTACTTATCCTACTTCTACATATAATTGTACCCTTAATAAAGTAGTGAATAGTTACATCACAAATGTACACATATCGGTTTTTGTATACATGTCAACATGATCCTATATACATAAGCATATCTACTTTGCAAACAGTAGATAGCATATCCCTCTATATATATACATCCCCTCTGATTACAAAATAAACACAGAAACATTCTACTTCTATATTTTTGCTCAAGTATTTAAGTGTTAATTTTATACTCATTTTCAAGATTTCATATAGAAGTACGTACTATTTTCGAACATATACGATTAGAATTAACTATTACCATAAATAGCATTTCTTTACGAAACCCTATTTAATTGTTTTGTTTAAATTGTAAGCGATTGTCGGGGCTCAAACGATGGAGAGGCAATATAAGTTAATACCAGATATTTCTCCCATCGATACAAATTGGACATCAAAAATTGTTGTTGTTGAAAATCATTTCCAAAAAAAAACTGTGAAGCCCAACAAAATACCAAAATATGGTTCTTATGGATCCAGAGGTATATTACATAAATCCATTATTTATGTTTTTTTCTCGTATTCAATTTAGGACACATAGTATATTTACAAAAAGTTTTTCTTTCACTAATATCTTCCAACTCTAAATTGTGTTTGCTCATACTAAAAATAATGTCTAACAACAATTGTATGCATGTTTTTCTACAAAGTATCTAATTTCACCGCATGATGCTCTGAGAAAAATAAAGTCCATGCAACTATCTATGATGCCAACATCACAGCGTACGAGGAAAAGTTACTCCTTAGCAAGACGTACCTTATCTCAAATGCAAATGTGAAATTTACGAAGCCTGAGTATCAAGCTTCTATGGGTGACATACAATGGACAATATCTGGTCGAACAAGAGTTCAAGAAATCGATGAAGACCACAGTGTTTTGATATCTTCTACATACAATTTTGTTCCTTTTGACAAATTGGAAGCCTACATGGACTCAAAATCGGATATTAGTATTTGTTCTTAGTTTCCAAAAAAATATTTGTTTTCTTTATATTTATTTAAATTATTATTTATACACATTTTATATGTCCACACTAGACATTTTTTTTAACACATTTCATTTCAACAAATTTCTTATTTTTTCCTTTTAGGTGTCATTGGAGTTGCTGTTAAGGTCAAACTTAAAAGATTGGTTCAAACTAGATTTGAAACACAGACATACATTCAAGATATAGTTCTCGTTGACATGAGGTTTGTATATACATAGCTATATTGTTTTAAAATATAAATACATATTCCAATAATTACATTATTCTTAACTGAATTCATATATTACTCTCTCATATATTTTCTCTTTTTGTATACTAGCTTCAACACTGTGTTATTAACCATGTGGGATAATTTTGTGGAGAAAGAATGCCGTTTTATTGCCGATAATTTAAGCAAGAAACAAATCATTATTGGAAACCATATGAAAGTAACATCTTTTAGTGGTAATATGTTGTCAACAATTTCTTTACTCATAAATGTAATATTAAGACACTTATAGGCAATATTAGGTCTATTAATGAATATATCTATATCTTTGTTCCATGCACAGGCCTTTCAATTTCAACAAAGGCAAATAGCATCTTCTCCTTCAATGCTCATCTGGAACAAGTGGTTCAGCTAACATCTTGGTAACATTTTATTTATTTATTATCTTATATTTAACCCCTAACTTGTATACATATATGTGTACATTAATCGCTAATATATTTACACATTTTGCAAGGGTTGAAGCAAATTCTGACAAATTAGATGAAATGATCTTAATAAAGATTTATCCATCCTCAACAACGAAGGCTATTTCGGCTCCAGACATAAACAATATAACCGAGATTCAGCAAATTCCACAGTTATTATCTACAGTAAGAATACTTCTAATTAAAATAATATATATCAGGTTACATTCCATTATTGCTAAATATTTATACAAATTTGTCTTCAATAATAGGTAACAGGGCAGGGATATTTTTGGGTTCATGCACGTGCATATGTCAGAGTATTTAAACAAACCTTTTGGTACATGTCTTGTAATACATGCAACAAAGTATCAAGCAATCGATTTCAATGAGACATATGAATGTGTCTTCTCGCAAGTTTTCCCATGCAATTGCAAGTACCACGGTAAAACATAGTTCATGATTATATATTATTTATAATTATTTACACATGCAATTTTTAACTTCTTTTATATATTAGAGCACAGTATATGTAGAACTCGGAAGACTCGATGGGCTCCTTATCCGGGACTATGATTGGAGAAAGCAAGAGAGACATTCTTGCAATGCACGGCCAGACAATTAATGGATAGTGGATCAGAGGTGTTAGAGAAAATCAGAATCACATTGGACGCAGAACAATTCTTTTACATTAAAGGAATGAAGAAAAATGTGTCTGAAGATGAATGGAAATACGACATTATCTTCCTCAGCAAACCAATTCCTTCCACTTCGACCACCTCTACAAGCACAAGATCAAAAATCGACAAAGGGAAAGCCAAGGCATCCACCATTGTAACAACAATGTCTCCTCATGAGCAAACATTTCCATCTGTAGTGAAGCATATTGTTTCCCCTCCTTCAGCCATTGGTAACTCCAAGAAAAGACAAAGTGAGGAGCATCCAATCTCATCCGACAATGTAGCTACCCTTGAGAAGTTACCTACTTCAAAAACAGATGGATATTCAAATGTTTCAAAGGACAAAGAGAAACTTTGAAACTTAATGATATCCATTTATGCATTGCTACGTTTTTGTATTTTGAGGCATGAAGAATAGGTTTCGTTAGTAATAGTACAAGTTTTTTGTCATGTACAAATATTAGCCTGCCATAGTGCAATGCAATGCTCGAACTTATATTTAACAAATCTACATAGTGTTTTTTTTTTTAGCTTTATTGTTTGTAATATATTAGTATTATTAGATACATATAACTACTTATTATAGTAATAAATATAATAGTAGCAAATGTTTGTTTATATAAATTAATATATAATATATTTTTCTTACTAAAAATAATGAAATCCATACAGTATAACAAGCATAGACATAATAAAACAAAACATATACTGATTATACTACAAAATCTTAATTTTTTTTTTTTTTTTGCAAAAATTCTAAGGCTTCTTAAATGTTATTCTAATTACATTATAATGAAAAATTAACAATATATATATATATATAATCTTAAAAACTTTTTGCATAGTTTATTTAAGTTCATTGACTATCTTGACTAAAATATCAATAGCAGGAAAATAAAATTTTATTCATAATATAAATAAAAATCTAAATTATACAATTTCTTGCGTACGTTTGTACCATCGATTTACTCAATCAATTCATAGTTTAAATAGCCAAATAACTTAACGAAGTTTACTGCATAATTTATATTTTTTGTTTCTCTTTTTTTTTTTTTTTTTCTTTTTCCTATCTTTGCACTTCTTTCCCACAACATTTTCAACTGACAACAAATTTAGCCATAGTATTTTTTTTAGCATTGATCATCCGAGCCTTTGAATTTTGTTTCAAGCTTTGTTTTGTCATCCACTTTGAATAAACAAAATATAAACTAATAACAAGAAAATAAAATAAAATTGTAAAAATTTATAGACTGCGACCACACGAATACGATAAAATGCCTAGAATATTTTATTCAGTATTGTAGTCGGCCAAATCATGCTATTGAACTATCAAATTTTCATATTTGGTAGCTAAGAGAGTATTCTATGTTCCCTAAAAATTTTGTACTTTTCAGTCATCGTTTTTTATAGCGCACAAATTTTTGTTGCTCGACCAAGTCAAAAACAAAAAATTATAGTATCAAGTTAGTCCATTACAGGTATAGGAATTTATTTTTCGAATTTACATAAGTATAAGATTATTTAATTATCAGTCCAAATATGTGCCTCAATGTCTAATTACCACTTCCAACCATTCCCTCTGTTCCACATCGGGGCGCGTCCTCTGACATCAACCTCGCGTTAGAGGCATTTTTGTCTGACAAAAGTCATTTCACAATAAATGCCAATAGAATCTCTTGTACACATTAAATGCCTAGGTTGGCCATTTATTGCCTAGACTACGCACGAAATAAAGATAAGTATTACATATTCTTCGAGAAAACAACTATTTGTTTTCTTAAAGTCTATCATTTCACGCATCTAATTAATCGACTTATTAGCATTCACACTTTTGAATTTATAATATATGGAAATACATAGTCCAACATCAAAGTTTGGCAAGCAAGACAACATTAGAAAAAATTCTAAAATAAAAATCATATTGAATTATTTCATAGCTAAATAAAATGGAAATGGCAAACTATTGAAATTGAGTAACTCCACAAATTTAAACCGATGTTTACAAATTATCAATATATCAACTACATCGACAAACTTAAACTTAAGAGGCCGACTTACTTCATCAATAAAAACAACTCATTTTATCGGTTTAACAAAAATAAAATTTTAAAGATTGCATATGTACAATTTGTATTAAATTATAGATCATATAATAACTAAATTTAAGTACTACTTAATTAATATGAATTTTTTATACTATTAATTTATTATAGTATCACGTATTAGGAATTTTTTCTATATTTTATGTTCTATTTTAGGCGATCGCTTAGATAAATTAGTGCGCGATTGCCAACATAGATTCTGCAAATACATAATATAAATATGGTATGTTAGGCGATCGCATAGAATAAACCTACACGATCACCTAGAAACACTATAACCTAGAAATTTTTTTATTTATTTTTTCCCCCAAAGAGTATTTTGTCAACTAACTCAGCAAATATTATTGGCTTTCTCGAGTTACCCAGCAAACTGCATTCTCTTTATTTTTATTTTTTTTTTGCATACGATAATCTGAAATATTTTTTTGTTTTTTTCTAAGGAATTCCTTGGCGTTTTGATAATAGTTTTTGCTTTTTTCAAAGGAATTCTAATTTTTATATTAATAAATTCATATAAATATTATAAATCAACACTAAAATCCAAAATTATTATTTTTACAAATACTCAATTTCTCAAGTAACTCGACAATCTCAAAATGGAGATTGTCGAGTTACTCGATCAACTCATGGACCAAAAAAACACTTGAAAAAAAAAACCCAGCTTTAACAAATTGCTATCGCAGAATTAAAATTGATAATCGCCCAAAACTTAATATTAAAATTGATATTGTCAAGTTACCTAATTATTTATATGCCAAAAACCACAATTATACAAAATTTCCAATTATAGAAAAGTAATATCAAAATTCAGATTCCCATGTTACTCGATCATGTATAATAAAGAACCTCAAACTTTTTATGCAAAGACTAATATTTTATTTACTTAAGCATTGTATATATTGTATTGAATAAGAGCACAAACATATATAAAAATTATATATATCTATTAGATAATCATCTTAGGTAACGTTTTCTAATTATCATTATTCAAATTAATGTCATTTTAAGTTTTTGACATAACATTTTACAAACTTTCTTCCCATATTTATACTAATAATTCACTACATAAAACTTTAGGTTTTTTTTTTTTTTTTTTCAATGTTATAGTAAAGTGCAGAATTTCTCAAAATACTAAAACAACAATAAATCGTCCGTATTTTTAGAAAATATAATTTCCTTTGCCATTTCACCGTCAACAATTATTACCAAATGAAATTTATGCTTACAATACAAATAAGACTATATTAAATTGTATTTACAAAATCCAAATATTTTTTCTAGATTATTATTTTTAGATAGATCACTTATTTAAATGCTTATATCAAATTATTATACATAAAAATTTTATTTGTTTTGTTTGTAGTCGTGGCATATTATACCTTCACTAACTCAACACTTCCAACTTTTAGTTTACCAAGTTGCTTCACAAAGTCCTCATGTAATTCCTCCAAGAACTTCGATAGAATCCAATTTCGTTTTCTCGAGTTACTCGAACAACTTTCTGATCTGAAATAAATATTTTATTTTTACTATTAAAAATGCATGTGTACAATTTGTTTATACCATCAACAAAAAAAAAATTTCTTTTTCAAAACCAAAGTAAATAAAAAGACATATTTTCTACCCTCTTGAATAAACCAAAGCAAAGAGATTAAAAGATATTTTCTAATAAGATTGACTTTCACTTTTGGGTGACTTAACGAAACCCAAATTTCACAGATTTATCAAATCCAAGGATATTTAGTTGCTCGAGTAACTCGATAATCGAAAAAGATAATTCACTTTTTGGCATTTTGGTCGAGTAACTCGCGAAAGGCCAATCTTTGTAATTTTTTCCTTTTTTACTCTTTTTTTCCCTCATCATATTTCTTCAGTCTTTACTCGGTCATGGACAAAAAATTATTCTTTCACATAGAAAGCGATCACCGAACAATATGAAATTTTCAGAGAACATAAAGTACTCATGTAGCTACCACATATCAAAATTTGATAGTCCGACGACATGTTTCGTCATACTAAAATCCAAACTCTATGCCACATACCACATTTTCAAAAATCAACAATTTTATTTATAATATATGCACACTAAATTTTATTACCATTATTATAACATATTATAGTAAAATATATATCATATATAATGTAACCAACAATAACCTATTGTAATAATTATATCAATTTTATTTCATTATTCATTTCCTATTCTAATTAATAATTATACTACAGAACAAATATTACAAATTATACACAATAAAAACTTAAACAGATATTATAAATTATACATATAAAACAAAAAAAAAATTTTCCCCACATGATCAGTTTCTCAAGTACCTCGACAAACTTAGACTTGAGAATACCGAGTTACTCGCTCAATAACATGCCACAAACCACATACTCAAAATTCAAATAATTTATTTATAATCAATTCATATTATAAAAAATTCATAATATAATTTATTATAATTCTTCGTTCTAATAAAAATTGCTTATTTTAATAAAATTTATTAATTATTATAATTATTGTAAAAAATTGATACTATTCTTATAATATTTTTCCATTACATTATGTTATAATAAGTGATAAAATAGAATAGATTTTAACATATTTCAATAGTTTAATATATTATATAATAAATTAGAGGTAATCAATTAATAATTCTAATAAAGTCACAATTGATTAATAATATTTTACTACAATATACATTTTATTGTACTATAAGTTTATTGTAGTCATTTTTAATTATACTACCGTAGAGTCATTGCTACAAATACATATCTATATATATACAATATATTCTTGAATTTAATATAATATATATTACATTTATATGATATATATTTTGTTGTACTATGCTATAATAAATCATAAACCAACAAAAAATATGTATATGCTCAATTTATGAAGTAGCTCGACACACCCATATTCCGAATTTACATAAATTACTACTTATTTAATTGTCAGTCTAGATATATGCCTCAATGTCTATTTACCAATTCGGACCATCCACTCTTTTCCACATCGGGCCTCGTCCTCTGACACCATCCCCGTGTTAGAAGTATCTTTGTCCAACAGAAGTCATTTCGCATTAAATGGCATTAAATGAAATATCTTGTAAACATTAAATGCCTAGATTGGCCATTTAATGCCTACATTAAATATTAAATGAAGATAATTATTACATATGCTCCTACAAAACAACTATTTGTTGAGTTACTTAATAAATTTGACACATATATAATTTTGTTTAACCTATTATTTATTATAGCATAGTACAACAAAATATATAGCATATACATATATATATATTATATATTAAGTAATAAAAATATATTATATTCTACTTTTTTTAGTATAGATTATTATAGAATATATTACAGATTTATTTATAATTTTTGTAATAACTATTATCATACATTCCATTATAAAAACGAATATAATCATTCATTATAAATAAACAATTATTTTCATAATATAATTTTACATTATTATTCTAACAAATAGATATCATTATTATAACACATTGTTACTACAATGTGTCTTCGTTATTGATAAAATTAAATATGCTAGACTACAATAATTTACACTAATATATAATTAATCTATATAATAGATCTTTTATTATAATATATTATATTAAATGATGATAGGATACAACTAAGTTAGGCATATGATAATGTTATCAAGTAATTCGAGAAACTCAAAATTGACCTTGCAGAATTTCTCGATTATTGACATATTAAAAAACAATAACATATCAATTTCATTAAATATATCATATAAATGAATTCTCACAACAACAATGAATTGAACTAAATCCATATAATCGCCTCTCAAATAACTCAAAATACATAAAAATAAGATCACCAAGTTACTCTACAAGTTATATGTCAAAAACAAACACCAATAATTTAAATTCATACCATAATATCAATAATAAAATATACATAAATGTATGTACTCTCTTTCGCATATAAAAAGTTATAGTGCTTACATCAACTTGTTAGAATAATTATATAAATTTTTTTACAATACTAACTTTTTTTTGTGATAAATAACTGTTATGAAAATTATAATTATAAAACATAAATCCAGGAAAAATAATTATAAAGTTTATCCTAAATTATAATATCTTAGTAACTATAACTAATTAGTATAATAATAATTTGTTATGACAAATATATCATAATCAACTAATAATTGTAATTGGAGAAATGTAGATTTACTTTAGTATACTATCAATAGGGATTGAATTTTTATTACACTACGCTATAATAAGTGCTAAAATAAATAAAAAATGTAATACATTTTAATAGTTTAATATAGTATATAATAATTTTATATGAGATATATTTTACTGTAATATGTTATAATAAATGATAGAGTAAAAACAATTATGCATGTGCTTAGTTTATAAATTTAATTGACAGAGTAAATGCAAAAGTCCAAAAAAAAAAAAAACTTTAGAAAATATTGCATCAATAGTACCTGGACATAGTTTGTCGAGTTACGCTTTATGTAAGTTGTGGTTTTTTCTTTTTTTTTGTGTGTGTGGACTTTTCCACTTACTATTCAACTCGACAAACATTTTTCAGTTGAATAGTATTTTATTGTTGGGGAAAAAAAGTTATTTTTTAGGCTATGTGGATTCTTCCATTTACTATTCAACTCGACTAACTTTGTCGAGTTGAATGGTAACTGAATAAAGTTTGCCGAGTGACTGTTGACGCCAACAAGTATTAATTTTTTGTTATGTGGGCTTTTCCACAAACTCGTCAAATTTTGCCGCTTGAAATAGTAACTAGACAAAGTTTGTCGAGTTGCTTTTCACGTACATATTTGTTTTCTTTATTTTATTTCATGTGGACTCTTCTATTTCTAAATTTTTTCACTTGACAAGAATTGTTTTCTTGTCAAGTTAAATTTTTTTTTATTTTCTTTTCCTCTTACGATTGTATAGATTATAATATATTAGAATAAAAGATATATGACATTAAATAATTAGATACTATGTGAAATTATTATAATATATGATCTATAATTAAAAAAAAAGAAAAAATACATTGAAATATATGCATTTCATGAATTATTCGAGTACCTCGAAAAAATGAAATACGAGGTTATGGAATTTCTCGAGTTACACTATTACCCACATGCTAAATACATAAAATTTATATCTATAGAAATTTTTATTTACAATAACGAAAAACCTAAAATATAATATACACAAATCAACAAAATATCAAATATATGAAACAAATTTTTTACATAACTTAACACATTTATTTATAATATTTGTAAATCAATAGTACTAAATAAAAATCTCAAATTACTTATTCAATTTATTTTACCAAAATATTCCCGTTTTAAGATTTTTGCTTATATATCACATATTTGATCGAGTGACTCGACAAACTCAAATTTGAGTTTGTCGAGTTACTTGAATAACTGATGAAATGCATATTTTTCATTTTTGTGTGTTTCTATTTTATTCAAATTATACACAATATATTATTATAATTTAATATAATATCTATTTATTTAATATGATATATATTTTATTCTAATATATTGTATTAAAATTATAAAACGTCAAAAATATACTTTTCTGCTTACTGTAATATATTATATTAAATAATAAATTAAAATTATTTTGTTTTTTTTTGGCTTTGTCAAGTAACTCAACCAAATGCCTGCCCAATGTTTAAAATTTTCCATTTTATGACATTGTTAATCGAGTAACTCGACAAACTCAAATATGAGTTTTTCGATTTACTCGAACAACTCGATAAAATGCATACTTTTCATTTTTGGTTTTCTTTTTATTTAAATTATAAATGATATATTATACTAATTTAACATAATATCTAATTATTTAATATCATATATATTTTTATTCTAATATATTATATTAAATTATATAACATCAAAAATATACTCCTCTGCTTACTATAATATATTATAATAAATAATAGAATAAAAATTTTCTGTAGTATATTATAATATATAATATACTACATAAACTGATATTATACAAATATATATAATTTTTTTAAAAAATTTTTTTATTGTTTGAATATTGGCATATTTTTTAATAACGTTTATTATACATTTTTTTTATCCCTCTTCCTATAAATATTATTATAAATTCTTTTATAAATAAATTTGTAATTATTAAATATATAAATATTATATTTTCATAATATAAATTGCTATATAATATATATATATATATATATATTTCCTCACACATTATAAGGACACTATTTTTAAAAATCAATAAAATTATATATGATATATTATAATAATTTAACATAATATCTACTTATTTAATATCATATATATTTTATTCTAATACATTATATTAAATTATAGAACATCAAAAATATACTCTTCTGGTTACTATAATATATTATACTAAAAAATTTGTGCATGTGTTGGCTTTGTCAAGTACCTCGACAAAACTCAGATAACTCCACAAACTCAAAATAGAATTTGTCGAGTTACTATATTACCCACATTGCATCAATAGTACCTGGACATAGTTTGTCGAGTTACGGTTTATGTAAGTTGTGGGTTTTTTTTTGTGTGTGTGTGTGTGGATTTTTCCACTTATTATTCTACTCGACAAACATTTTTCAGTTGAATAGTATTTTACTGTTGGGGAAAAAAAGTTATTTTTTAGTCTATGTGGATTCTTCCATTTACTATTCAACTCGACAAACTTTGTCGAGTTGAATGGTAACTGATTAAAGTTTGCCGAGTTACTGTTGACGCCAACAAGTGTTAATTTTTTGTTGTGTGGGCTTTTCCACAAACTCGACAAATTTTGCCGCGTGAAATAGTAACTAGACAATGTTTGTCGAGCTGCTTTTCACGTACATATTTGTTTTCTTTATTTTATTTCATGTGGACTCTTCTATTTCTAAATTTTTTCACTTGACAAGAATTGTTTTCTTGTCAAGTTAAATATTTTTTTATTTTCTTTTCCTCTTACAGTGTATAGATTATAATATATTAGAATAAAAGATATATGCCATTAAATAATTAGATACTATGTGAAATTATTATAATATATGATCTATAATTAAAATAAAAAAGAAAAAATATATTGAAATATATGCATTTCATGAGTTATTCAAGTACCTCGAAAAAATGAAATCTGAAATTGTGGAGTTTCTCGAGTTACACTATTACCCACATGCTAAATACATAAAATTTATATCTATAGAAATTTTTTATTTAAAATAACGAAAAACCTAAAATATAATATACACAAATCAACAAAATATCAAATATATGAAACAAATTTTTTACATAACTTAACACATTTATTTATAATATTTGTAAATCAATAGTACTAAATAAAAATCTCAGATTACTTATTCAATTTATTTTACCAAAATATTCCAGTTTTAAGATTTTTGCTTATGTATCACATTTTTGATCGAGTGACTCAACAAACTCAACTTTGAGTTTGTCGAGTTACTTGAATAACTGATGAAATGCATATTTTTCATTTTTGTGTGTTTCTATTTTATTCAAATTATACACAATATATTATTATAATTTAATATAATATCTATTTATTTAATATGATATATATTTTATTCTAATATATTGTATTAAAATTATAAAACGTCAAAAATATACTTTTTTGTAATAATATATTATATTAAATAATAAATTAAAATTATTTTTTTTTTTTTTTTGGCTTTGTTAAGTAACTCGACCAAATGCCTGTCCAATGTTTAAAATTTTTCCCATTTTATGACATTGTTAATCGAGTAACTCGACAAACTCAAATATGAGTTTTTCGATTTACTCGAACAACTGATAAAATGCATACTTTTCATTTTTTGGTTTCTCTTTTTTATTTAAATTATAAATGATATATTATACTAATTTAACATAATATCTAATTATTTAATATCATATATATTTTATTCTAATACATTATATTAAATTATAGAACATAAAAATATACTCTTCTGCTTACTATAATATATTATAATAAAAAATTTTGCATGTGTTTGCTTTGGCAAGTACCTCGACAAAACTCAGGTAACTCCACAAACTCAAAATAGAATTTTTCGAGCTACTCTATTATCCACATGTTAAATACATAAAATTTATATCTACAAGAATTTTTGTTTGAAAATAAAGGAAAACCTAAAATATAATATACACGCATCCACAAAATATCAAAAATATCAAAAAAAATTTTTTACATAACTTAACACCTTTATTTATAATATGTGTAGATCAATAGTACTAAATAAAAAACTAAAATTGGTTATTCAATTTATTTTACTAATATATTCCCGTTTAGTGATTTTTGCTTTTGTGTCACAATTTTCATCAAGTAACTCGATAAACTCAGATTTGGGTTTTCGAGTTACTCGAGTAACTCATAAAATGCTTTTTTTTTCATTTTTTGGTTTTTCGCTTTTTTCTTTTAAATTATTTAATAGATTAATTCTTTTTTTTTTCCTCATGTTCTTTTCAAGAACTTGGTGAATCTCGAATTTCGATATAAATTTTTTATTTAAAATAAAGAAAAACCTATAATAAAATATACACAAATCCACAAAATTTCAATTATATCAAACAAAATATTTTACATAACTTAACACATTTATTTATAGTCTTTTTAAATCAAAAGTACTAAATAAAAAGCTATAAGTACTTATTCAATTTATTTGACAAAAATATTCCCATTTTATGATTTTTGCTTTCGTATCACATTGTTACTCGAGTAACTCGACAAACTCAACTATGAGTTTTTTGATTTACTCGAACAACTGATAAAATGCATATTTCTCATTTGTTGGTTATTCTTTTTTAGTTAGATTATACCTGATATATTATACTAATTTAACATAATATCTAATTATTTAATATCATATATATTTTTATTCTAATATATTATATTAAATTATATAACATCAAAAATATACTCCTCTGCTTACTATAATATATTATAATAAATAATAGAATAAAAATTTCATGTAGTATATTATAATATATAGTATACTACATAAGCTGATGGTATACAAATATATATAATTTTTTTTAAAATTTTTTTTTATTCTTTGAATATTGGCATATTTTTTTATAACATTTATTATAAATTTTTTTATACCTTTTCCTATAAATGTAATTATAAATTATTTTATAAATAAATTTGTAATTATTAAATATATAAATATTATATTTTCATAATATAAATTGCTATTATTATAATACTATATATATGTATCTTTTTCCTAACACATTATAAGGACACTATTTTTAAAAAATCAATAAAATTATATATGATACATTATAATAAATTAACATAATATCTACTTATTTAATATCATAATACATTATATTAAATTATAGAACATCAAAAATATACTTTTCTGGTTACTATAATACATTATACCAAAAAAAAATTGCATGTGTTTGCTTTGTCAAGTACCTCGACAAAACTCATATAACTCCACAAACTCAAAATAGAATTTGTCGAGTTACTCTATTACCCACATCTTAAATATGTAAAATTTATATCTACAGAATTTTTTTTTATAAAATAAAGGAAACCCTAAAATATAATATACACACATCCACAAAATATCAAAAATATCAAAAAAATTTTTTACATAACTTAACATATTTATTTATAATATGTGTAAATCAATAGTACTAAATAAAAAGCTAAAATTAGTTATTCAATTTATTTCACTAATATATTCCCGTTTAATGATTGTTGCTTTTGTGTCACATTTTTCATCAAGTAACTCGTCAAACTCAAATTTGGGTTTTTCGAGTTACTCGACTAACTCATAAAATGCTTTTTTTTTTTTTTTCATATTGTGGTTTTTCCTTTTTTTTTCCTAAATTATTTAATACATTAAATCTTTTTGTTTTCCCCTCATGTTCTTTTGAAGCATGTGGTGAATCTCAAATTTTGATAAAAATTTTGTATTTAAAATAAAGAAAAGCCTATAATATAAAATACACAAATCCACAAAATTTCAAATATAGGAAAAAATTTATTTTACATAACTTAACACATTTATTTATAGTCTTCGTAAATCAAAATTACTAAATAAAAAGCTATAATTACTTATTCAATTTATTTGACAAAAATATTCCCATTTTATGATTTTTGCTTTCGTATCACATTGTTAATCGAGTAACTCGACAAACTCAAATTTGAATTTTTCGATTTACTCGAACAACTGATAAAATGCATATTTTCCATTTTTTTGTTTTTCTTTTTTTGTTTTAAATTATACATGATATATTATACTAATTTACCATAATATCTAATTATTTAATATCATATATATTTTTATTCTAATATATTATATTAAATTATAGAACATCAAAAATATACTCCTCTGCTTACTATAATATATTATAATAAATAATACAATAAAAATTTTCTGTAGTATATATATAATATACTACAGAAACTGATATTATACAAATATATATACTTTTATTTTATAAAAAATTTATTATATGAATATTGGCATAATTTTTTATAACATTTATTATAAATTTTTTTATACCTTTTCCTATAAATATTATTATAACTTATTTTATAAATAAATTTGTAAGTATTAAATATAAAAATATTATATTTTCATAGTATAAATTGCTATTATTATAATACTATATATATATATATATCTTTTTTCCTAACACATTATAATGAAGCACGTGGTGAATCTCAATTTTCGATAGAAATTTTGTATTTAAAATAAAGAAAACCCTATAATATAATATACACAGATCCACAAAATTTCAAATATATCAAACAAAATATTTTACATAACTTAACACATTTATTTATAGTCTTTGTAAGTCAAAAGTACTAAATAAAAAGCTATAATCACTTATTCAATTTTTTTGACAAAAATATTCCCGTTTTATGACTTTTGCTTTCGTATCACATTGTTAATCGAGTAACTCGACAAACTCAAATTCGAGTTTTTCGAGTTACTCCAACAACTGATAAAATGTATATTTTTCATTTTTTTGTTTTTATTTTTAATTTAAACTATACATGATATATTATAATAATTTAACATAATATCTAATTATTCACTATCATATATATTTTATCCTAATATATTATATTAAATTATAGAACATCAACAATGTACTCTTCTGCTTACTATAATATATTATAATAAATAATAGAATAAAAATTTTTTGCATGTGTTTGCTTTGTCAAGTAACTCGACAAAACTCATGTAACTCCAAAAACTCAAAATATAATTTGTCGAGTTACTCTATTACCCACATGCTAAATACATAAAATTTATATCTATAGAAATTTTTTATTTAAAATAAATAAAAACCTAAAATATAATATACTCAAATCCACAAAATATCATATATATATAAAAAAAAATTTACATAACTTAACACATTTATTTATAATATTTGTAAATCAATAGTACTAAATAAAAATCTGAAATTACTTATTCAATTTATTTTACCAAAACATTCCCGTTGTATGATTTTTGCTTATGTATCACATTTTTGTTCGAGTTTATTATGATATTTTACTATCTTTTTTATTTTTCCCTTCTAGAGAATGTATTAATCGTTTTACAATTAGTAAACTGGATTTACTGTAATATATTATATTAAATAATAGAATAAAATTATTTTGCTTTTGTTGGATTTGTCACGTAACTCGACAAACTAAAAATTGACATTGCCGAGTTGCTCGGTCAGGTAAATCCCAACAACCAATTAGAAAGTATATTTAATGATTATAATAATAACTATACAACATAATAAATAATAACCTACAAAATTAAATATTTCAAACTAAATATATTAACAAATCATGAATTTTTTTTCTGAACCAAACAACAATCATAAACCAAAACAATGTTTTACAATTCATTACTCAACTAACTCCACAAAATTTTTAGCTTTAATTTGTCAACTCACTACACATACTCATACATTCAAAATGCCGAGTTACTCGAAAACAAATAAAACACACACCCACAATAAAAGTCAACAATAGCGGATAATTTATAAGATTTGAATAGGGAAAAATTTATAATATAAAATTATATGCATCTCTTACAAAATGAATAACATAACCTATGAATTGAACAAATTTCCATTTCTATTGCTCATCAGATATCTCACACCAGTTTCTACTGATATTAAATCATAACACACAATAAATATTTTTTCTCTTCTTCTTCTGAAAAAAGGAAACCAACACCAATTTAAACTCAAAATGCTATACTAAAACTCAAATTTGCTACATAGACTAATAAACTTGCACAAACAATTAAATAAAACCAACATATTTTACACTATGTACAACGTCAACCCATGACTACAATCAATAAAATAGAAATGAGAAAACAATGCTAGCTTCAGTACACAAACATCATAGCTATTCATTTCGTTTGTTCGGGACCAAAAAAAATTCATTGTAAAAGAAATCTATTACAAGCTTTCCTCTATACAAATCTATTTTCCCCAATTCGACAGCATCAATAGGTATTCCAGCTAGAAGGCACTCAACATATTTGATAACAAATATGCCACTATCACTGCAAGTATCATTAAAAACCTTGTGAGTATATATAAATATCATTACAAATACAAACATTTATTTTAATTCCTTACCTATATCGAATAGGCGTGGTATGTCAACGTATGACTTCTGTAATATTCAAGCGGTGAATTATCTTTTTCCCAAGATCCGCCCATCAAGCAACCACATATTTTTGAATAATATCCGGAATAATATGTATAGCAGAACAACATGTCGATATAATATTGCTTCATCATAAAAGTGGTAATTGTTATCATAGACCGTCGGCCTCCAACCCCAAGAGATCAACATGGAAAAGGACCCAATGTTTATCATCAATGATCTCCGCCACAATATATGATCACAATTTTTCCGACTTTTACCAAAACTTCTAGGAATCGAACCATTTGCATATCTTTCCATAGAACCATGGTAAGAAACAGGAACTTTACGCATCAGTTGTCGTGTAGAATCTAAAATTTTGGAACCAATACCTCGAAGAAATAATCCAAATCCGCTGTCTAGAATTCCATGTCTTAATGAGAATATGTCTCTGAAATTTGCTGTTCTTTTTTAATTAAAAACATGGCATTATCCATATCCTATAAAAAAAAATATTATAACAATGTGTTTCTAATACCTTACAATAGACATAAGAGATCAAAAAATAGAAATAAGACATACCTCAGCCGCCAGTATATATTGAGGATTTCCAATATATTCTAGCTTTTGCTTTGTCAATCTAATGCCACCACCCCCACCACGCAACCGGACAACATCTCTATAACAGTAAAATTATTATAAATACCATAAAAACATAAAATATATATAATAAATAACCAAATACAAAATTCAAACTTACTGATCCTTTGATTTATGCATCCAACCAAGAAATTCAACTTGTCTTTCCTCATCAATATCACATGAAGATTGGAATGTCAATAGAACTAAATGGCAAAGACGCACTTTCCTTGTTGTCCTTATCTTTATCATCCACTCGCGCTCACAGAGCAGCACTCTTTATTCTATTCTATGACTCCCCTACGGTCAGTATGCTTTTCTACCAATGTCCCCTTCAACATGTCTTGAATCTTCACAGTAGAACTTTCGATCTTTGTACAAAGGTCTTCACGTAAACTACCAATCATATTACTATGTTCAACTTCAAAAGCCACCAACTTCATATCAATATATTCATGTATCTCTTTTTTTTTCATCAAAATATTTTTTACTACTGCTAGATACAGATGACTCAATCTGATTCAAACAGTGCATCAAATCATCTCTTGTACTTGCCAGTTGTTCATCAAAGTATGAACGTTGAGCATCTATCATATTACGAAATTGATTATCAATATAATCCCGTTGCTCATCTCTAAAATTGCCCAACTGATAATCAAAATAAGCTCTTTGTTCATCCCTCGTACTACCAAACTGATCATCAATATACACTCTTTGATCATCAAATAATGATTGTAACTGTTCATTTGTAGCATAATCATCATGATGATCATACTCATAACCTTGCTGCCCTTCATCCACATTTCGTGTAGGCCAATTATTCACAGGTTCTTCCACAACTATATATGGAGACCAGCTCTGGTTTTCACCAAGATTTTCTTCCCAACTTGTTCAATTTGTTCATCAACTTCATAAAACTCTTCAGCCCCATGTACAATATTTCCATATGCTTCTACAACATCTGGGCCAGCTGCATTTTGAGGCTCAAATTGTTCTATTCCTTGCCCAATTTCATCAATTTCTTGGGCCTCATACAAAAAATTTTGAACAACTGCATCAACTCGTACATCTCCTACATCCTCTATTAAGACCATTGTGTACAAATATGGTTGTTCTACCTCTTCTGCAGTTGGTTCAACTATTGGCAGAATACGCATCTATAAACCATAGCAAAAAATAAACATCACTTTCATAACTATTAAACATTTCTCCTACATAATTAAAATTATGTTCACAAACCTCAGTTGACTGCAAAAATATATCCAAATCTTTTTTCCCAATGCGATGTTGTGTATCCCAGTTTACAATACGTGGAAACGTATTATGCACTTTTTGAGCAAATCTTTCACCAACTTCACGACATGTCTCATAGATCCATATCTATAGACAAAATAACCAGAACTTAGTCATGACCAACATAATATATTTATGGCACATTAAATAAATATTAAAAGCAATTATATGTATTTTTACCGGAACACAAGGGGCAACCATATATGGTATACTTTGCAATCAGCGGCACTACTATCAATACACTTCAACGCACGCGTCTCCCAAGAAGTCAACAAAGAACGAAGAAGTGTGAAATAAGAATGTCGTCCCCATGGATATTCATAATGAGACATCCAAATTATCTACTAAAGACAATATCAGATATTTATTTTCTTCCTCTCCATAGGCCTAATAACTCCTTCGATTAGTAATGCCAACCCTAACTTATACTTATCTTCCTCATTATCACAATTAATAAAAACATTCTCAAGTTCATTTAAGGATATATGTGCAAAATTATTAAACCACATTCTGCGAATTCTATGTCTCGCCAAAGCTCTTATTGTACTAAGATTATGATCATTATTATGGCACAATAATCCTGTTATCAAAGAGTACTCCTGCATTCCAAATCTACATAACTGACCTTTTATTTTAAACCAAACCTCATTTGCTTTATTTGTATGCACATTATTTAACAAAAATTCATGTACCAACTTGCCGCTAAACTGACATCTCCTACCATGAAAATATTCAAAATGTGCAAAACAACTATTCCTAAATTTCTGAATCTGTTCCTCATTATAATTTTCCATTATAACATCAACATATGTAAAATTACTGATCTGTGTAATTACTCCACCAAATCTGCGATTTTCACTGACCACGTACTCAACATCCATATCTGAAAAAAATTTATCATCATTCTCATCAGCCACCTTCTACCACAAATATAAGAATAAACTACATAATCTAAATACATAGTGTATATATAATAGAATACATAAACTTATATAACAATTATTTGTATATATATAACTATATCTACACATTAATTCACATATAAAGTTATTCACATTACATAGTTTCATACAAAATAAAAATACATACCTTATGAAGATGATGTTATGATTTGCTAAAAAAATTACGCCCAAAATACATTTTTTTTGCAAACAAAAATCGTGCCTCCTTCAAACCTCTAGAAACTGAAATGCAGAATACTGTTTGTTCAAAATTGACGTTGAAAGAAGAATAACCGGTTTAGACAAATTCAATGGTCCATTAAATGACAATTAATACTTTTTCACTTACACGTGTCCAACATGAAAACTAGGGTTTGACACACCTTTTTGACTTTTATCTATTTTTTCTTTTATTTTATTTTTTCCTATACAAACCTATTTTATGTATATCTTAATATAAAATATGTTAAATCATTTTTTTGAATAAATTAACAGATTTACTTAATGTATTAGTAAATATAGCGTGCTAAATAAGGTCACAGATTAAATGTCCCATTTATTTTACACCTAAAATAAAAAATACACAAATACAAAAATTATTAATTATAAAACTAACAATTATTTTCATCATATAATTTGACATAATTATTCTAATAAATATATATGATTGTTATAATATATTTTTTTTACAATGTATTTTCATAATTAATAAATCTAATACAAATATGTTGCATATGTTTGCTTTGTCAAGTAACTCGACAAACTAAAAAATGAGAATGTCGAGCTGCTCGAACACGTAAATCCCAAAAACAGTTAGGAAATATATTTCATGCTTATAATAATAACCATGGAAAATTATATTTAATAACCCAAAAAATTAAATATTTCTAAACAAATATATTAACAGATCATTAGTTTTTATTTCAACAAAAAACAAATCATTAAACAAAACAATATTTTACAATTCATTGCTCCAGTAACTCGACAAACTCAACATCGAATTTGTCGAGTTACTCTACAACCTACATGCTAAATACATAAAATTTATATCTATAGAAATTCTTTATTTAGAATAAAGAAATACCTAAACTATAATATACACAAATCCACAAAATATCAAAATATATAAAAACAATTTTTTTACATAAATTAACAACTTTTTTAATAATATTTGTAAATCAATTGTACTAAATTAAATATAAACTTACTTATTCAATGTATTTGACAAAAAAAATTCGTTTTATGATTTTTGATTTTGTGTCACATTTTCATCGAGTGACTCGATAAACTCAAATTTGAGTTTTCGAGTTCATCGAATAACTCATGAAATGCATATTTTCCTTTCTTTAGTTTTCCTTTTCTATTTAAATTATACGTGATATCTTATAATAAATACATAAATAGATTTTTTTTACATAAATTAACACGTGTATTTATAATTTTTGTAAATCAATTGTACTACATAAAATCTAAAATTACTTATTCAATGTATTTGACCCAAAAAATCCCATTTTATGATTTTTGCTTTTCTGTCACATTTTTCATCGAGTAACACGACGAACTCATATTTGAGTTTTTCGGGTTACTCGACTGACTCATGGAATGCATATTTTCCAATTTTTTCTTCTTCTTTTTTATTCAAATTATACATGATATATTATAATAAATATATAAAAACATTTTTTTTGCATAAATTAACACGTGTATTTATAATATTTGTAACTCTATTGTACTAATTAAAATCTAAAATTACTTATTCAATTTATTTGACATAAATATTCCCGTTTTGTGATTTTTGCTTTTGTGTAACATTTTTCATCGAGTAACTCCACAAACTCATATTTCATTTTTTCAAGGTACTCGAACAACTCATGAAGTGCATATTTTTCACTTTTTTTTTTCTTTTTTATTTTATTTATACATCATATATTCTATTAATTTCACATAATATCTAATTATTAAATATCATATATATTTTATTCTAATATATTATAATCTATACACTGTAAGGGGAAAAGAAAATAAACAATTATTTAACTCGACAATAATACAATTCTTGTGAAGTGAAAAAATCTAGAAATAGAACAGTCCACATGAAATAAAATAAGGAGAACGAATATTTACGTGAAGAGCAACTCGACTAACTTTATCGAGTTACTATTTCGCTCAGCAAAGTTTGTCGCGTTTGTGGAAGAATCCACATACAAAAAATTTTATACTTTTTTGCGTGAACAGTAACTCGTCAAACTTTATTGAGCTACCATTCACCTCGGCAAAGTTTGTCGAGTCCAATAGTAATTGGAAAAATCCGCATTGCCAAAAATATACCTTTTTCCCTCAACAGTAAATTACTATTTAAATAGGCAACGTTTGTCGAGTTGAATAGTAAGTGGAAAAGTCCACACACACACACACACACAAAAAGGACAACTTACATGAACCGTAACTCGACAAACTTTGTCGAGTTACTTTTCATGCAATCTTTTTTAATTTTTTTTTTTTTTTGTGGACTTTTCCATTTACGTTGTCAATTTATTTTATACATTAAGCACATGCATAATTGTTTTTACTCTATCATTTATTATAACATATTATAGTAAAATATATATCATATAAAATTATTATATATTATACTAACTATTAAAATGTATTACATTTTGTATTTATTTTAGCAATTATTATACCATAGCGTAATAAAATTTTATTACAATAAATATATCAATTTGTTATAATAATTATATTAATTTTATTACAATAATCAATTTTTAATATAACTAATGACTACAATCAAATTTAATATCCATTTATTATAATATCAATTTCTTATAATAAATTGATGTTATAACAATTTATAATATCAATTCTAAATTGATATTA
>CM042664.1:6350680-6373180 GCA_023638005.1 Forsythia suspensa | reverse complement strand
AGAAAAAAAAAAATACAATGAAAATATTGCAATTAGACCTTAATCTTTTCAAAAGTACAAATAAAAGCTCTCTTTATACACTTCAATTCCAGTAACTTCAATTCCTATTTTCCCTTTCTTAAAGCTCTCTTTATAATCGAAATTGGAAATTGCTTTGCCCCTCAACTCTTGCCTTCTTCTTCTTCAATAATTTTCCACAAATCTCTCTTAAATCCCGCTAACTACTCGGTCATTCTCCCGTCGCCGCCCGCCAAAACATGGAACCCAACTCCTTCGCTACTCGGCTTCCTCATTTTCCAAAATACCATACCAACCCCCAAAAACCGACGATGTAGTGGAGTTGTCGCTGGTTCCCCCGCCACTTGTTCTTTTTCCGGGGCTATACTTCCTTTACTGATTTTCAAGTTCCGTTACCGCATGATGATGCACACTCTCCTCCGCATGACCTCCGGTTCGGAGTAATCTACACTAACTCGCTAGTGGCACCGGCGGAAGTGGGCTACGTGGGGAGGTTATTAAGCACGAAGCGTCTTGTGGATGATCGATTTTTTTTTAATATGTAAAGGGTAGAAGCGTTAGTGCGGAGGGAAGATGAGAACATTCTTCCATTTATTCTCAGATGGAAGTTCATTTTTATTTTGTTGATTTTGGGCGTATAATAACGGTGATAGCGGGTTGAAGGAAAAGAATGGGTCGAGTAGAAGGGTTGAAGGAACCATTAATATCCCTTTTGATCTCAATTCTTTGGGTCCGTAAGAAGGCATGGTCGCCTTCCTAAGCCTCGGCCCCGAGCAGTTCAAAATGATGTACACTGCTTTTGTTCATGGGGTGCAAAATTCCATGGCACCATCGTTTCAGTGAGCCCAACCGAATATGGCCCGGTGGGGCAGGGGTGGGGTGGGGTGGGGAAAGATGATTTTTGAGTTTGAGAAGAACACTTATTTAAATAAAATAAAATAGTTTAGGATTTATTTGTACTTTTAAAAGATTAAGGGCTCAATTGTAATACTTTTATTGTATTTTTTTTATTCCTATCATTTTAATTTATTTAAGTCAAAGGGTAAAATTGTCATAGAAATGTTAGAATAGTGAAAATAGTGATTTGGGACCCCTATGAGAATAAATAGAAGAATGGGGATGATATCTCGCTAAAAAAGAATGGGATGAAATCGTTACAAACCTCGAAAGAATGGGGGACCATTAGTGTAATTAACCCTAAGGATTATATAGGTTATAAGGAGATCGTGCAGATCCATAATTAGGTGTATGATACACATATGGCAAATAGAAATGGGAGATTTTGGAGGAAGAAATTGGAGGAATGGCACAGCAGATTACAGCTTTTTATGCTTTTTATTTTTTTTGCTTTTGTTGGATGAAGAAATGGGAGGAGTTGCACAGCATTTTCGGTTTTTTCTCTTGCGGTGGGGGTGGGTTTTGTGCGGAGTTGGTGGAACCCGAGTTGGTGAAGGTGAATGGTGCTTCTTGCCGGCACCGGAGTTGGTGAAGGTGAATGATTGGAGCCGGCACCGGAGTTGGTAAAGGTGAGTAGGAGAAGAAGAAGTTGGTGGGGGACTTGATTGTAATTTTTTCTTTATTTTCTTTGTTTTTATTTTAATTTGAAAAGGGTAAATTGGTCATTTTACGTAAAATTTGACTAGTTAACACGGTCAAACTAACGATTTTTTTAATGAAGGACTTTGTTCGCTGCGTTTTTTAAAGGTTAGGGACCTGGGGGTTAGAAATAGAAGGTTAAGGATCCTATCATCACAAGGTTCAAAGGTTAGGGACTCCGGTGCTATTTACCCCAATTAAAACATAGTGCATTTATAGAGAAAAATATGGTGACAATATTACCACCTTTACCCTCCTTTTAGTGATAATCACTACTCCATGAGAGTATATCTAACAAACTCTTTAAACATATATTACTTTTTAATATAAAGAGACAATTCTTAAAATTATGTTCCAATAAATTCTCCAATTTAACATTTTAATTTAGAGAGAAAGTTTGACTCTCCACATTTGGAGAGCTAAAATCACTCTCTATTATTAAATGCATTGAAATAATTTTAATTTTCAATACTTGATATGTTGGTTTTAATTAAATAATATATACAAATATGGAGGAAATATATGATAAAAAAGAGATGATATGGAAATATATTAAATACTTCTTGAAAAAAGTAAAATAAAGAGTATAGAAATAAAGAGGCTATTGGAATGTTTTAAAAAAATTCCTCTTTAAATTTAATGATATTTTTTAAAATGCTAAAGATACTCTTTAAATACACATAAGCTGTTGCAGATTCTCTAAGACCGATGGAATTCATGACCTAGCCAAAGTGTTTGTATGATTTCATTAAATTTCTATCTTTTAATAGGATTGGGCGAGGAAATTTCAAAAAAAAAAAAAAAAATCAATGTTAGGTTCCACCATTGCAATTGCATTCACCGAAGTCCATGGTCATTATTCAAGAATACCAGTATCCTAAAAATGCTCTTCAAATATTACGTAAAATGACCATAGTACCCTCTCATCCTCATAAAGACAACTGCAATTGCGTGTACATTTCACCAACAATAATAATTTAACATAAATATGAGCAATTTGGTAATTGTAGATGTATTTTTGGTCAACAATGATATGCACAATGTCAAATCTCTTTGAATTGCTTGAATAAAGTGACTTTTTTGTAATATCAAATATCCAAACAATTGTGCTCAAAAAATCCGAATTCACAAAATCGATTTCAGATACATACTAAGGATTTGTTCTCTCTGTTGTTTTCAAGCTATTTAAATTTTCAATTTTACAAAATACCCAAAACTTGTTTACTATGTTGTTTTTGAAATCATTCTCAAAAATAAGGTTAAATTTATAATACAAAACTACAAACAAAATTTTTGACATTTTGAGTATTTTTAGTGAAAATGTAGAAAACACTTTTTGGATATTAAAGGACGATTCAGCCCGGTAAAACCTAATCCAAGAATGCAAAATCCTAGACAGGAGAAGCAACTAAACCGCCCTTATAATTGGCAGTAGAGTCGCAAAACAAAATTTATATAAACAAAAATTCTAAAATTCTAAATTCTAAAAAAAACAAAAATTCTAAAAAACAAAATTCTAAATTCTTAAAAAAAATAAAAAAATATTTAAAAAAATAAAATTCTAAAAAATAAAAATCCTGGAAAAAAAATTCTAAAATAAAAAATTCTAAAAAAAGTAAAAATTCAAAAAAAAAAATTAAAACAAAATTTATTTTTAAAAAAAATTCTAAAGAAAAATTCTAAATTCTAAACAAATAAAAATAAAAATTTTAAAAAAATAAAATTATAAAAATAAAAATTCTTAAGAAAATAAAATTATAAAAAATATAAAATATAAAAAAAATATAAAAAAATAAAATTCTAGAAAAGTAAAATTTCTAAAAAAAAATTAAAATTCTATAAAAATGAAAATTCTAATTACTAAAAATCAAGGTTCTAAAATGCGTAATGTGTGACGACGCGGCGAGGTGAAGCATCAAGAATTATAGGCCTAAGCGCGCCTATGCGAAGCTTAGGCGTCAAAATGCGTTTTTGAATTTTAATTTTTTTTTAATGCTCAAATTTTAAATTTTAATAACAGAGCCTAGAATATATTGATTTAGATTACAAAATTACAGGTCTAGTTTTCAAAAAACACATAAAAAATACATGAGTTTTCAAAATTAAATGCATGTTGTAACAATGAAGAAAAATTAACGTAACAAAATTAGATGCATGCTGTAACAATGCTGTAACATAACCTTTTATATCATAGTCTACAATTAGATTGCAGGACTAATTTTAATATCATAGTCTACAATTAGACAAAATAAAAGCCCAACATAATAGTTTTCAAAAGTTAGTAAATTTTAAATACCACAAACATAAACACAAATTACTCAATAATTTTCTACAATTTATTACATACCAACATAGCTTAAATTTTGTCTAACTCTTTATCGGATTCTAAGTCAAGCTCTTCTTCTTCATCTAACTCATCTTCCGTGTCATCCGATGCAAAATCATTTTCGTCAGGTTCTCTTATTTTATCTTAAACATTTCTAGTGTCTTTTGTAGATTTAAAAAATGTTTATTTTGGCAAAATCGAAAAAAAATATAAAAGAAGCTTGCTTGCTCTAATGCGTGTTATGCGTGATTATTCGCGCTTATTCTCTTAATCATGTTTATTCTTGTATATTTTCGCCTATTAGGGCCTAGGCGGTCAACAAAAGAGTTGACCGCATTTTAACGCCAAGATACCCCCAATGCGTCGTTTTTTGTAGCGCGATTGAGCTTAAGCAGCGTCTGGCGAGTACAAGTGGCCTTTTTAACACCGCTAAAAATCAATTCAAGACCTTGTTGGTTTTAATTAAATAATATATACAAATATAGAGGAAAATATATGATAAAAAAGAGATGAGAGGAAAATATATTAAATATTTCTTGAAAAAAGTAAAATAAAGAGTATGGAAATAAATAGGCTATTGTAATATTTAAAAAATTGATCTTTAAATTTAATGATACTCTTTAAAATGCTAAAGATACTCTTTAAACATACATAAACTGTTATAGATGCTCTAAGACTGCTTGAATCATGACCTAGCCAACGAGACTTGTGACCTAATGGACAGATTAGTGCTACTATTAGTGCTTGTATGATTTCATTAAATTTCTAACTTTTAATAGAATTGGGCGAGGAAATTTCAACAAAAAAAAAAAAAAAAAAAAATCAATGTTGGGTTCCACCATTGCACTTGCATTCACTGAAGTCCATGGTCATTATTCAAGAATACCAGTATCCCAAAAATGCTCTTCAAATATTACATAAAGTGACCATAGTACCCTCTCATCCTCATAAAGACAACTGCAATTGCGTGTACATTTCACCAACAATAATAATTTAACATAAATATGAGCAAATTGGTAATTGTAGATGCATTTTTGGTCAACAATGACATGCACAATGTCAAATCTATTTGAATTGCTTGCATAAAGTGACTTTTTTGTAATATCAAATATCTAAACAATTGTGCTCAAAAAATTCGAAATCACAAAATCGATTTCAAACACATACTAAGATTTTGTTTTCTTTGTTGTTTTCATGCTGTTTTCAGTTTTCAATTTTACAAAATACCTAAAACTTAGTACTGTTTTCTTTTGGTGTTTTCAACCATTTTCTATTTGTGTTTTTGAAAATAGTGAAAACGTATTCTTTTTACCATTTTGAAAATGCATTTTCCAAAACACTCAAAAAAATTTTCAAAGAAATGGAAAATGATATTTTCATCATTTTTGCGTTTTGTGTACAACAAATGGCCGTTTTCAAAATAGTTGAAAACGCGCGTTTTCAATAAGGAGGTATGTGGTTCGAGTCTAGCAGCTGGCATTTTTTTTTTTTTTTCATTTTACGCTGAAAAAATAATTATAATATAACCAATTTCCGCATTTTTCTTAACAAAGAGCTGTTCCTTGCCAAAATGGTTAGCATGCACAAATTCCAACAAGGAGGTCAGGTGTTCAACTCTCCAAATGCGTGGCTTCTTTGTTTTTGCTTTGAATTAATTTAATTGTTTTTAAATCCAAACATAATATTTTTAATTGTTTTTAAATAATAATTATTTGTAATTCTAATTAATTCCAAGTTTTTAATTGTTATTAATTATTTGTAATTGTTTTAAATATTTTTAATTTCAATAATAATTGTTTTTCAATGTTTTTAAATATTTTTAGTGTGTTTTTAAATATTTTAATTGAACTTAAATATTTTTAATTCCAACAATAATTTTTTTAAATATATTTAATTGTTTAAAACAATGTTTTTAATTCCAAATAATTGTTTTTAATTATTTTGAATTGTTTTGAATTAATAATTGTTTTGAATTCTAAATAATTCCAATTTTTTTAAATGTTTTTAATTCAAACAATAATTATTTTGAATCGCTTTTAATTGTGTTTAAATATTTTTAATTGTTTTAAAAGTTTTTAATTCCATAATTAAATATTTTTAATTCTTTTTAAATATTTTTAATTGTTTTTAAATGTTTTAATTCCATAATTAAATAATTTTAATTGTGTTTACATGTTTTTAATTCCAAGTTTAAATTATTTTTAAATAATAAGTGTTTTAATTTCAAGTTTAAATTGTTTTTAATTCCAAATCCAAATTTCTCAAAAATTCAAGTACGCGCGTTTTCGAGTTTTCTATTTTCGAAACAATTTTCAAAACACAAAAAGAACACATTTTCAAAAATCTCAAACAAACACACTCAAAAACACAAAATACAAAATGAATTCAAAACTCAAAACGCAAGAGAACACCACCTTATTTACTATGTTGTTTTCTAAATCATTTTTGAAAATAAGGCTAAATTTATAATACAAAACTATAAACAAAGTTTTTGACATTTTGAGTGTTTTTAGTAAAAATATAGAAAACACTTTTTGGATATTAAAGGACAATCAGCCCGGTAAAACCTAATCCAAGAATATTGAACCCTAGACAGGAGAAGCAACTAAACCGCCCTTACCAATAGCAGTGGAGTCACAAAACAAAAATTCTAAAATTCTAAAAAATAAAAATCTAAATTCCTAAAAAAATAAAAATAAATATTTTAAAAAAATAAAATTCTAAAAAATAAAATCATAAAATACAAAATTCTAAAAAAGTAAAAATTAAAACAAAATTTATTTAAATAAAAAAAATTTTAAAAAATAAAAATTCTTTAGAAAATAAAATTATAAAAAATAAAAAAATAAAAAAAATAAAAAATAAAATTCTAGAAAAGTAAAAATTCTAAAAAAAAATGAAAATTCTATAAAAATGAAAATTCTAAATACTAAAAGGAAAATTGGCCAGAAACGTCCCTAACGTATGGACACGGTGCGCAAATCATCCTTACCTTTCAAATTTTGGCAATTACATCTCTTACCTATCCATGTAGTGCCCAAATCATCCTTTTGAACGGAATCCATCCAATATTCCGTTAAACTTTTCGGATTTTAGCGCAAATGGTCCCTAACTTTTGCCCTTATGGTGGAATTGGTCCCTAACGTTTATATTTTGGCAAACAAGTCCCTAACCTATGTGTTTTGGTACGAAATTGGTCCTTATGTAATAAAAAAGACAAATATACCCTTAGTTTAATTAGAAAAAATTGTATGTGGATTCCTAATCATTACAAAATGTGCAAATAAGTCCAATACTTTTATTTTTTATAAAAAAATTTAAAAAAACTAATGAGTATTTTTTTTTAATTAACACTTTTGTAATAAACATGTCAAATAAATTTATTATTTTTATTATTAATTAATAAAGAGAAATCATTGTGAGAAATCATTTTTCTCTCTCTTTACTTATAAATTTTTTTCTCCCTCTTTACTTTAAAAATTAAGTTAAATAAATAACAAAATGACGTATATATTTTTATGACATTGAACTAATCTTATTACATTTTTATTTAACATAAAAATACTAATAAAAATTAATTTACACATTATGTGTTTTATTTTTGAATGAAAATAAAACGATAAATTAAAATATAAAGAATATAGTTGGATTTCTAATATTTGTAGTTAATAAACATATAACTCAATTAAATAAAAGTATTTGAACATCAAATTTGTGACAAAGTTATTTTTTTTATATAATAATAAAATAAAAGTTTTAATTTTAAATAATATATTTATTACTTTATAATAAAAATAATAATTTTATTTGACATTTTTATTACTAAAGTGTTAATTAAAAAAATTTATTAGTTTTCTTTAATTTTTTTATGAAAAATAAAAGTATTGGACTTATTTGCACATTTTGTAATGAATAGAAATCTACATACAATTTCTTTTAATTAAAACTAAGGGTATATTTGTCTTTTTCATCCCATAAGGACCAATTTCGCACTAAAACACATAGATTAGGGACTTGTTTGCCAAAACATACACGTTAGGAAGCAATTCCACACTAAGAACAAAGGTTTGGGACCACCCAAAGGTTTAACAGAATATTGGATGGATTCCGTTCAAAATGATGATTTGGGCACTACATGGATAGGTAAGGGATGTAATTGTCAAAATTTGAAAAGTATGATGATTTGCGCACCGAGTCCATATGTTAGGGACGTTTTTGACCAATTTTTCATACTAAAAATTAATTCAAGACCTTGTTGGTTTAAATTAAATAATATATACAAATATGGAGGGAAATATATGATAAAAAAGATATGAGAGAGAAATATATTAAATGCTTCTTAAAAAAACTAAAATAAAGAGAGTGGAAATAAAGAGACTATTGGAATGTTTAAAAAAATTGCTCTTTAAATTTAATGATGCTATTTAAAATACTAAAGATACTCTTTAAATATATATAAGTTGTTGTAGATGTTCTAAAATCGATGGAATTCATGACCTAGCCAACGAGACTTGTGACCTGATGGACATATTAGTGCTACTATTAGCGCTTGTATGATTTCATTAAATTTCTATCTTTTAATAGAATTAGGTGAGGAAATTTCAACAAAAAAAAAAAAAAAAAATCAATGTTGGGTTCCACCATTGCAATTGCATTCACCGAAGTCCATGGTCATTTTTCAACAATACCAGTATCCCAAAAATGTTCTTCAAATATTACGTAAAATGACCATAGTACCCTCTCATCCTCATAAAGACAACTGCAATTGCGTGTACATTTCACCAACAATAATAATTTAAGGGAAATTGGCTAAAAACGTCCATAACGTATGGATTCGGTGCGCAAATCATCTTTACTTTTCAAATTTTGGCAATTACATCACTTACCTATCCATGTAGTGCTCAAATCATCCTTTTGAACGGAATCCATCCAATATTCCGTTAAACCTTTGAGATTTTGGCTCAAATGGTCCCTAACCTTTGTTCTTAGTGTGAAATTAGTTCTTATAGGATGAAAAAGACAAATATACCCTTAGTTTTAATTAAAAGAAATTTTATGTGGATTCCTAATCATTACAAAATGTGCAAATAAGTCCAATTCTTTTATTTTTTATAAAAAAATTAAAGAAAACTAATGAATTTTTTTTAATTAATACTTTAGTAATAAAAATGTCAAATAAAATTATTATTTTTATTATGAAGTAATAAATATATTATTTAAAATTAAAACTTTTATTTTATTGTTATATATAAAAAATAATTTTGTCACAAACTTGATGTTCAAATATTTTTATTTAATTGAGTTATATGTTTATTAACTACAAATATTAGAAATCCAACTATATTCTTTATATTTTAATTTATCGGTTTATTTTCATTCAAAAATAAAACACAAAATGTGTAAATTAATTTTTATTAGTATTTTTATGTTAAATAAAAATGTAATAAGATTAGTTCAATGTCATAAAATTATATACGTCATTTTGTTATTTATTTAACTTAATTTTTAAAGTAAAGAATGAGAAAAAAATTTATAAGTAAAGAGAGAGAAAATAATCTCACAATGATTTCTCTTTATTACTTAATAATAAAAATAATAAATTTATTTGGCATGTTTATTACTAAAGTGTTAATTAAAAAAGAATTCATTAGTTTTCTTTAATTTTTTTTAAAAAAATAAAAGTATTGGACTTAAAACTAAGGGTATATTTGTCTTTTTCATCCTATAATAACCAATTTCGCACTAAAACACATAGGTTAGGAACTTGTTTGTCAAAACATAAACGTTAGGAACTAATTCCACATTAAGAACAAAGGTTATGGACCATTTGCGCCAAAATACCAAATGTTTAATGGAATATTGGATGAATTCCGTTCAAAAGGATGATTTGGGCACTACATGGATAGGTAAGGGATGTAATTGCCAAAATTTAAAAGGTAAAGATGATTTGCGTACCGGGTCCATACATTAGAAACGTTTTTGGCCAATTTTCCATAATTTAACATAAATATGAGCAATTTGGTAATTATAGATGCATTTTTGGTCAACAATAAAATGCACATTGTCAAATCTCTTTGAATTGCCTGAATAAAGTGACTTTTTTGTAATATCAAATATCTAAACAATTGCACTAAAAAAAATCCGAAATCACAAAATTGATTTCAGACACATACTAAGGATTTGTTCTCTTTGTTGTTTTCAAGCTGTTTTCAATTTTCAATTTTACAAAATACCCAAAACTTTTTTACTATGTTGTTTATAAAATCATTTTCGAAAATAAGGTTAAATTTATAATACAAAACTATAAACAAGGTTTTTGACATTTTGAGTGTTTTTAGTGAAAATATAGAAAACACTTTTTGGATATTAAAGGACGATTCAGCCAGGTAAAACCTAATCCAAGAATGCTGAATCCTAGACAGGAGAAGCAACTAAACCGCCCTTACCAATAACAGTGGAGTCGCAAAACAAAAATTCTAAAAAATAAAATTCTAAAATACAAAATTCTAAAAAAGTAAAAATTCAAAACAAAATTAAAACAAAATTTATTTAAATAAAAAAATTTTATAAATAAAATTCTAAATTCTAAAAAAATAAAAATTCTTAAGAGAATAAAATTATAAAAAATATAAAATATAAAAAATCAAAATATAAAAAATAAAATTCTAGAAAAGTAAAAATTCTAAAAAAATTAAAATTATATAAAAATAAAAATTCTAAATACTAAAAATCAATTCAAGACTTTGTTGGTTTTAATTAAATAATATATACAAATATGGATGGAAATATATGACAAAAAAGAGATAAGAGGAAAATATATTAAATGCTTCTTGAAAAAAGTAAAATAAAAAGTATGGAAATAAAGATACTATTGGAATGTTTAAAAAAATTACTCTTTAAATTTAATGATACTCTTTAAAATGTTAAAGATACTCTTTAAATAAATATAAACTGTTGTAGATGCTCTAAAACCGATGGAATTCATGACCTAGCCAACGAGACTTGTGACTTGATGGACAGATTAGTGCTACTATTAGTGCTTGTATGATTTCATTAAATTTCTATCTTTTAATAGAATTGGGCGAGAAATTTTCAACAAAAAAAAAAAATCAATGTTGGGTACCACCATTGCAATTGCATTTACCGAAGTCCATAGTCAATATGTCATTATTCAAGAATATCAGTACCCCAAAATTGCTCTTCAAATATTACGTAAAATGACTATAGTACCCTCTCATCCTCATAAAGACAACTGCAATTGCGTGTACATTTCACCAACAATAATAATTTAACATAAATATGAGCAATTTGGTAATTGTAGATGCATTTTGGTCAACAATGACATGCACAATGTCAAATCTATTTGAATTGCTTGCATAAAGTGACTTTTTGTAATATCAAATATCTAAACAATTGTGCTCAAAAATCAAGGTTCTAAAAAATGCGTAATGCGCGACGACGCATGGCGGTGAAGATCAAAAAATTATAGGCCTAAGCGCCTATCGCGAAGCCTAAGCGTCAAAATCGTTTCAAATTTTTTTGTTTTAATGCTCAAATTTTAAATTTTAATAACATAGCGTAGAATATCTTGATTTAGATTCTAAAATTACGGGTTTAGTTTTCAAAAACACATAAAAATACATAAGTTTTAAAATTAGATGCACACAATGAAGAAAATTAGATTTATATTAAGGCACATATCATGGTTGAACATATCACATTCAATGTGGTTTAAAATCAAAATTGCAGGACTAATTTTAATATCATAGTCTACAATTAGATTACAAAATAAAAGCCCAACATAATAGTTTTCAAAAGTTAGTAAATTTTAACTATCACAAACATAAACACAAATTATTCAATAATTTTGTACAATTTTATTACATACCAACACAGCTTAAGTTTTGTCTAACTCTTTATCGGATTCTAAGTCAAGCTCTTCTTCTTTATCCAACCCATCTTCCATGCCATCCGATACAAAATCATTTTCATCGGATTCTCTTATTTTATCTTGAGCATTTATAGTATCTCTTGTAGATTTAAAAAATGTTTATTTTGGTCCAATCTAAAAATAAATTTAAAAATAAGCTTGCTTGCTCTAATGCGTGATTATTCGCGCTTATTCTCACTTAATCATGTTTATTCTCGCATATTCTCATCTATTCGTGCCTAGGCGGTCAACAAAAAGAGTTGACCGCATTTTAACGATGCATATCCTCAATGCGATGCGTTTTGCAAATGCATTGAGCTTCTGTGGTTTAGGCGAGAAGCCTAGGCGGCCTTTAGTAACATTTCGTAAAAATTCGAAATCACAAAATCGATTCGAGCACACATACCGATGATCTGTTCTCTTTGTTGTTTTCATGCTATGTTTAGTTTTCAATTTTACAAAATACTCAAAACTTGTTTACTATGTTGTTTTTGAAATTATTTTCAAAAATAAGGTTAAATTTATTATACAAAACTACAAACAAGGTTTTTGACATTTTGAGTGTTTTTAGTGAAAATGTAGAAAACACTTTTTGGATATTCAAGGGCGATTCAGTCCGATAAAGCCTAATCTAATAATGCTTAAACTTGGACAGGAGAAGTAACTAAACCGCCCTTATAATTGGCAGTGGAGTCGCAAAACAAGAATTATGTAAACAAAAATTATATATAAAAAAAATTCTATAAAATAAAAATCTAAATTCTTAAAAAAATAAAAATCAATATTTTAAAAATAAAAATAAAAAATAAAAATCCTGAAAAAATAAAATTCTAAAATACAAAATTCTAAAAAAAATTAAAACAAAATTTATTTAAATAAAAATATTTATAAACAAAATTCTAAAAATAAAAAATAAAAGTTTAAAAAAAAATAAAATTCTAAAAATAAAAATTCTTAAGAAAATAAAATTATAAAAATAAAATTCTAGAAAAGTAAAAATTCTAAAAAAAATGAAAATTCTAAATACTAAAATTCAATTCAAGACCTTGTTGGTTTTAATTAAATAATATATACAAATATGGATGGAAATATATGATAAAAAAGAAATGAGAGGGAAATATATTAAATGTTTTTTGAAAAAAATAAAATAAAAAGTGTGGAAATAAAGAGGCTATTGAAATGTTTAAAAAAATTGTTCTTTAAATTCAATGATGGTCTTTAAAATGCATACTTTCTTTAAGTATACATAAGTTGTTGTAGATGCTCCAATACCGATAGAATTCATGACCTAGCCAACGAGACTTGTGACTTGATTGACAGATTAGTGCTACTATTAGTGCTTGTATGATTTCATTAAATTTCTATCTTTTAATAGAATTGGGCGAGGAAATTTCAACAAAAAAAAAAAAAAAAATCAATGTTGGGTACCGAAGTCCATAGTCGTTGTCATTATTAAAGAATACCTGTATCCTAAAAATGCTCTTCAAATATTACATAAAATGACCATAGTACCCTCTCATCCTCATAAAGACAACTGCAATTGCGTGTACATTTCACCAACAATAATAATTTGACATAAATATGAGCAATTTGGTAATTGTAGATGCATTTTTGGTCAACAATGACATGCACAATGTCAAATCTCTTTGAATTGCCTGAATAAAGTGACTTTTTGTAATATCAAATATCCAAACAATTGTGTTCAAAAATCCGAAATCACAAAATCGATTTCAAACACTAAGGGTGTGTTCTCTTGTCCATTTTCAAGCCATTTTTATTTTGTGTTTTTGGAAATAGGAGAAATGTGTTCTCTTGCCCATTTTTGAAAAATCATTTTCAAAACAACTCAAAATTAACAGAAATGAAATGCAAACGACTTTAGTCGTTTGCATTTCTTTACAAATCTTTAGTTGTTCTCCAAAACGCCAAAACGCGCGTTTTGGCCGTGGAGGTCGGAGGTTCGAGTCGTTCATCCGGTCTTTCCCTTTTTTTTTTGTTTTACGCTACGCAAAACATTAATAATATAGACAGTTTCTGCGTTTTTTTAACAAAACGCGGTGTCTTGCCAAACTGGTTGGGGCGCACTAATTCCATAATGTAGGTCAGGGGTTCGAATCCTTACAATGCATTGTTTCTTTTTAAGTATTTTGAATTAATATAATTGTTTTAAATAGTTTTTAATTCCAAATAATTCTAAATATTGTTTTTAAATTGTTTTTAATTGTTTTTTAAATGATTTTAAATATTTGTAATTGTTTTTAAATGTTTTTTAAATTGTTTTAAATTGTTTTTAATTCTAAACATAATTGTTTTTCATTGTTTTTAATTAATAATTATTTGTAAATGTTTTTAATTGTTTTTTAAATGTTTTTAAATATTTGTAATTGTTTTTAATGAATAATTGTTTGTATTTCCAACAATTTCCAAATTTTTAATTGTTTTTAAATGTTTCATTCCATAATTAAATATTTTTAATTGTTTTTAAATGTTTTTAATTCTATAATTAAATATTTTTAATTGTGTTTAAATGTTTTTCATTCCATAATTAAATATTTTTAATTCTTTTTAAATGTTTTAATTCCAAATTAAATATTTTTAATTGTGTTTACATGTTTTTAATTCCAAGTTTAAATTGTTTTAAATAATAATTGTTTTAATTTCAAGTTTAAATTGTTTTAATTCCAAGTCCAAATTTCTCAAAAAATTCAAGTAAACTGCGTTGAAGGTTTATTTTTGAAAACAATTTTGAAAACACCAAAAAGAACGATTTTCAAAATCTCAAACAAACACTCAAAACACAAAATACAAAAAGAATTCAAAACTCAAAACACAAAACTCAAACGTAAAAGAGTAACACCACCAAGGATTTGTCCTAGTTTTCAATTTTACAAAATACCAAAACTTTTTCACTATGTTGTTTTTGAAATCATTTTCGAAAATAAGGTTAAATTTATAATACAAAACTATAAACAATGTTTTGACATTTTGAGTGTTTTTAGTGAAAGTATAGAAAACACTTTTGGATATTAAAGGACGATTCGCCCCAGAAACCTAATCCAAGAATCTTTGAATCCTAGAGCAGGAGAAGCAACTAAACCGCCCTTATCAATAGTAGTGGAGTCGCAAAACAAAAATTATATAAATAAAATTATAAAATTATAAAAAAATCAAAATTCTAAAAAATAAAAATCTAAATTCTTAAAGAAATAAAAATAAATATTTTAAAAAAATAAAATTCTAAAAAATAAAATCTCGAAAAATAAAATTCTAAAATACAAAATTCTAAAAAGTAAAATTCAAAAAAAAATAAACCATAATTTATTTAAATAAAAAAATTTATAAACAAAAATTCTAAATTCTAAAAAATAAAAATTCTTATGAAAATAAAATTATAAAAAAAAAAAAAAATAAAAATAAAAAATAAAATTCTAGAAAAGTAAAATTTAAAAAAAAATTAAAATTCTATAAAAATGAAAATACTAAATACTAAAAATTAATTGAAGACCTTGTTGGTTATTTAAAAAAAAATAAAAATTAATTTAAATGAAAATTGATTAAAATTATCAATCCACGTCATTAATTTTTATTTTTTTTATTTTTATTTTGTTAATTTATTATTTATTTGTATTTTATTTTTTAAAAAAAAAATATTGTAAGATATCTTCGATTTTAAAATGTATATATTATTTTATCATATACTAGCATAAAATTATTCTATTTTATTGAGTAATCAAATTCATTAAGCTCGGAGTTTATATAATACAATCCATTTGGGTCGATTTTGAGCGAGATTCGTCATTGAAAAAGTTTCATTTATTACAATTGGTATCGAGAACTAAGGTCCTAAGTAAGATGGAAACTAGACAAAAGGCTAACGAGAAGGCTCGAAAACTTGATAAGGATATTAATTATATGGGATCACAGACACCGTTGTTGCTTTTAAGATAGATTCATATGATAAAATCCTTAAAACCTTGAGGACTAAGCAAGAAAGAATTGAACACTATATGTAGAGCTGACAAATGGGCTGGACTGGGTCAAGTCGGGTCGGACCGACCCACACTTGAAAATTGGATTGGGCCAGCCATTTCAATTTTTTCAAGCGGACTAGAAATATGTCAGCCCATCCCATCCCATCAAGTTTAATTTAATTTTTTTCTTTTTTTACAATTTTTTTTTATACAATCTAATACATTGCATCAAATACTAAGATCATAAATTTAGACAATATATATTTTGAAATTTTTAAAGAGATTAATTTATAAAATTGGAACTCTTATGTATTAGACTATTAGTCAATAGATAAACTTCAATTTTCTTTCAAAATAATAATTTTTTTGGTTAATTTTAAATTATTTCTTGACACATTTTTCTAAAATATTAATAGTAAAAGCATGCTAGTCTTATTGTTTTGAGATATAAGCATGTTTGCTTAAATTAAAAAATTTACTTATAAGTAAATTTAAAATAAATAATTTACTTGTCACACCAAACATAATTTGAATTGAAACTTGAATTAAACTAAATTTTAATTAAATCTAAACAATTTTATGTTGGAGCTTGGGATTCTTGAACTAATGTTTCAAAAAAAGACAATTTAAATTGGAGACTTGGGCTTATGCCATTTTAGATTTATATTATTTAGATTATGTATTATGACTATTCACAAAATGAGTGATTAGTGTCAAAGAGCAAAAATAATAAAAATAAAAATAAAAAATTGCAATCCAACCCGACTAGCCTAGCGGGCTAGACGGGTCAAGCCATATAGGCCCGATTTTGTTTGGGTCAAGGCCAGTCCAATCCAAAATTTAGGTTATATGGACCGGCCCGTGGGCCGATTCAATTTTGCCCCCTCTAACTATATGCAAGAGATAAATGAGAAATATGAATCTATAGTTGTCATGCTAGCTAAAATGAGTATGTCTAAATATAGCGGTGGAAGGGCTTAATGTAGGATCATCTTCCAAGAAGAAAGTATGTTGGGTGGAAGATCGGTGGTGACAATAGAGTAGGGAGGAATGGAAGTGATACCAGATGAACCACAAACCACCTAAAATTGATTTCTCTCAATTTTGTGTTGAAAATCCAAGAGAGTGGGTGAGAAAGCCAATAAATATTTTCAATTACACCAAATAACCGGAGGATTTAAGAGTGGGCATAGTTGAAATGTACTTGAAGATGAAGGCGATTTTTGGTTCTATGGATTTCTATCTAGTCATCCAAATGCAAATGGGAACTCTTTACCACCGAGGTGTGTGCGGGAGGTTCTTTGAGACAATTGAGGAGGAAGTGGTGAAAACTTTCAAAATTAGACAATATGGTGGAGTTGTTGAATATATGGAGAAATCTGAGGAGTTGAAGGTTTAAGCTATGCAGACTTTGCCTAACTTACCTAAATCCTATTACATCAATATCTTCACAAGTGGATTGAAGGTTGAAATTAATTTCATGGTTAAAATGATCAAACATTCTTCATTGACCCGACGCAAATTTTGAGATATCATTTTTTGCAGAAACCACTATAATGGCCATCAATAAAAATTTCAAGACACACAAACCTTACACTCACCCTAAATTACTTGACATACAACATTTGATTCCAAAAGACCAAGCCAACCTTTTCTTATAAAACCATTACCCTTGGCGACGATTTGCAAACCAAAAGGAACTTGAGACTTTGTTTTAAGTGTGATGAAAAGTACACACTAGGACATGTCTGTAAGAATAGAATGTTGAACTACATATTAATGGAGCCGAGGAGAAAGAATATGAGGCGGTGGATGATGTGTTAGTCTGAAGAAGAAGATATATAAATCATGCAGATTTCTCTCAATGCATTAATGGAAACCCTTATCCATAAAACCATCGTAATTCTGCAGGATAATCGGAGGCAAAAAACATATCTATTTTGATCGATAGTGGAAGTACTCATAGCTTCATAGATGATAATTTGGTGCAAGCTCTTGGGTATCGAATAATAATAACAGCCTCTAACGCTGACCGTAGCCAATTAGCGAAGTTGGATGAAGAAATCGTGAATCAACCTATTGTTTGGCGGATGCAATGGATGGAGTTTTAATATAGTCGAGATCCTTAAAACTTGAAGGCCCAATTGGTTGAGCCAATTTGGGCCAAACAACATTTGATTTCAATGAAGAACACATCGGTTTATGAGTAAAGGAGAAAGGGTAACCGCTGCGGTGAAAATTTTGATAGTAGGTTTGAACTAATCAATGGCTCTCAATTAAAATCATTACTAGTCCAACAACCTATAGATTAGTGGGGCAACTTAACACCATTTTGGAAGATGAAGTAACAGAGACCCTAGAAGAACTGAAGCCCATCTTAATTGAGTTTGATGATGTTTTCCAGGAGCCTAAAGGCCTGCCTCCAGAGAGATTACATGACCACCATATCCCACTCAAAGAGGGACCCTAGCCTTTTCATATTAGACCTTATAGTTGCCACTTCATCCAAAAAACTGAGGTAGAGAGGCTGATAGAAAAAATGCTAGCCACTGAAATTATTCAATTAAGTTGTATTACATTTTTTGAGTTGTAGTAGGAGAAAACACGCTTTTTATTTTGCATTGTTGTTATATGTAAGAGATGGAAGAGAGAGAATGGCCATTGATTGAAATGTTTAACTGAATTCTCAGTGAAAATTCCTCCATTCTATCTCTCCGTCTTCATCTTCTTCATTTTCTTCACTTTTTGTTTTACCCATTATGTATTTGAGCTTATTTATCTTAAATTGAGCTCGGAGTTCATATAATACAATCCATTTGCCTAATTTTGAGAAAGATTCACCATTGAATAAGTTTCATTCATTACAGTGATTGAGAAGATATCAATAGAAGTTTTTCCATTGAACTTTGTACCATAGTTTTCACGTATGTATTTTTCTTTTAATTTGGTAATTTTAGAATTTGATGAACAATAGTTCAGGCCTTTTTATCTATTTAGTTAGTTGTTTCATTTTAATTATGGCGTGAGGGTATTTTGTGCATTTAGTAGTTGTAGAGTTTTCAATTATTTCTTAGTATTTAAATTTTGTTGAAACACTTCGTTGCTTTTTATTTTTTGGAGATATTGAATGAAAATGTGGAGATTTTCTCCCAAAATTGATCTTCGGACCGACAATAAAAAGAAACCAATGTCACGTCTCAATTAGAATACTTCTACAATAGAAAGCACACTTGTCTCGTAGTGTCTACTTCATATTTTGATTTAGTAAACAACTACTTTTAAATTTATCTATTGTTGACTTATATTTAATTTTAAAAAAGTAATTATACTAACACAATATTTTTTTTGTTAACAACACTACATTCTAATTACAATAAAAATTAACAAATATTGTTCATTTTCACATTAACGTCCCCAACTATTTTTTATCACATTTTATCATCAATTTATTAATTTACATCTTATCTTTCTTTGTCTTTGATCTTTGGTTTATGTCTAAAAATTAATTAGGATGGCGTGAAAAGATTACTTTGCCTCTCGTATTTTAAACTAAACAAAATAAATAATAAATATAAAAGTTTAACAAAATATTTGTCCATCATTTCAATGCACATTAGTATGATATTTGAACAAAAATTGTGATCGAGAGACAATACGTGAAAATTAATTGAAAATTAAGAGAAATTAGGCGGGAATGGTCTTCACCTTTGCCCTCAGGTTTAGAAATGGTCCATAACGTTTGGTTTTTGGCACATAAGTCCATAACCTATGTATTTTGGTGCTTAATTAGTCTTTGTTAGATAAAAAAAAACAAATATGCTATTAGTTTTAATTAGAGAAAATTGTAATTGGATTTCTAACATTTGCAAAAAAAGTACAAATGGATCCGATACTTTATTGCTTATAAAAAATATTAAAGAAAAATAACAATTTATTTATTTATTATAATTAACACTTTATTGACCAAATTGATAACATACTAAATTATTTTGTATTTTTCTTAACTATTATAAAATAATTAAAATTTAACCTCATAAGTATTAACAAACATGTTAATTGTATCTAACATGTTTGTTCATATTATGAGATTAAATTTTAGTTATTTTATAATAGTTAAATGCCTCTACAAAATAATTAGTATATTATTCAGTCAATAAAGTGTTAATTAAAAAAAATCTTTAGTTTCCTTTAATTTTTTATAAAATATAAAAGTATGGACCCATTTACACTTTTTTGCAAAAGTTAACAATCAATTGCACATTTTCTTATTAAAATTAAGTGTTTATTAGTATTTTTCATCAAATAAGAATCAATTGCAGTGGCAAAATATGTGGGTTAGGGACTTCCGTCTACAAATAAATGTTGAGACTATTTTCATGTTGAGAGCAAATGTTATGGACCATTTGTGCTAATTTTTTAAAATTAATGATAAAAATAGGACGACCCATTATACTTTATCTCCACTGGGGACGGAGTAAATATTTATTTTGTGCAACTTATGTATCTCTATGTAATATTTGACAATCCCTACGATCGGCACTCAACTAGTGGTCAAAGCCTTAATAGTGAGCTCCCAACATAATCGTTGTACGAATGCCAAGTGTCGATATCACCCAATAGCAATTGAGTCTCTAAGTTTTTGCCTAACATAAATATAGTTAGGTAGGGACTAGAAAAAATTATTACTTCACATTCATCTCACATGGACGGCCACCTCAACCGAACAACTCGTCAAAGTTGGACCTAGGAGAGCCACTTAAGACCATAACATATATTCGCACTTTGCTTTGTCGAAAGGGCACCCAACTTTTCGACACAATTCAAAATATTACAACATTTATATAAGTTCTAAACTTCACATAAATATATCTTATGCAAGTCCTTAACTCACCTAACTTCATTTTGAAAATGATGATGCAATCGATAAGTGCATTTTGTGCACTTATTGAACTTTAAAACTAAGTTTTTATATCGTTATTTTATATATTTCTACTTAATTTATTGTATTTTCCTTTCTATTTCAGTTTTGGACTTGTTTATAAGTAATTGGAGGAAGAATAGATGAAAAGAGCTACAAATTAGAATATAATTCGGAAGTACGATGATCAAATTTCACTCAATTGAAGCTTGAAGACTAAAATGAGAAAATCTCTTAACTCAAGTCATATTGGTGAAATCAACAAGTAAATGAGAATAAATTGAGTTTTGAAGTGAATATCAAGAGACAAACATTGGATGACGAGGAATAAGATAAAATCAATAAGTTTAAGGTGTGTTGGATTGTGATGAAGAGTTAAAGCAAAAGATCAAATATTTGAATGACAAAGAATAGAATTGAGAAACTTCCTACCAAAGCATGTGGGAAATTAGAGCCCAAATTTTGGTTTAAAATCTCCACAAGGTAAATTATATGCTATTGGAAAGATAATTGAATTACGAGTCAATACTTTTCATAGATCTCAATTTGAAGTTTCCTACAGAAGTTATGGCCATTTTGAAAAATAAGCCTTGATTTAAAAAAAGTGAAGTTGGGCACTTCATAGAAAACTAGTAGAGACCAAAAATGAAGCTTGGGCAATCGCTCGAGAATGCTGCTGGGCGATCGCCTAGTGTAAAAAGTTCACATGCGGATTTTGTTACTTTTTGAATTTGACTCCAATTAGAAAAAATTTTGGGATGCAATTTTAATGATTTTTTGGGATCCTTTTGGATACTATTATGGAACTATATATATGGATTCTAAAATCATAATTAGAGAGCTGAATTTTGGGAGAAAAACAAGAGAATAAACAAGAAAGCGAAGATCAAGATTTATTCTTTTGATAATTCAACGAATATCAAGATCAAGTCTTTTGAGTTTTCTTTTTCTCGGGTGATGAATTATATCTTTTCTTTTTCTTTTCTGTTTTCTTCTTCTTAGTATGTTAGGCTAAATTCTTTTTGTGCTAGGATTACAATGAAACTTGTAGTTTAATTCTTCTATCTGAAACCTTGATTTTTGACGATTTGCATTATTATAGTTTTGAATAATTAATTTTGATTTATTTTCATCTACAATTATATACGTAGTAATTGTATGATTCTTATGGTTTGTTTTACTATCGAGAGATTGAAAACATGCTAGACATAATTTTAATTATCTTAAAGTCCGATAGAGAATAGAAATATACCGTTATGCTTTATGTGATCTTTAATTATCCATTGCAACTTAATGTATTATTGTGTATTTGCATTCGTCATAGAGATATAGTCGGGTCATACATATGAATATGTTTGATTTTATTCGAGAGAAACTATTAAATAATATAGGGATATTGATAATCATAAGCTGGTGTATTTTGTCAAATTCAAGAATCCAGATAAAAGATTTAACAACTACAAGTGAATTTAAGATCCCAATACTCTTCTTTCTCATATTCAAAGTAATTCGGCATAAACTTAATTCTTATTAGTTTAAAATATAATTAGTCAATTCTTTTTAGTTAATAATCTAATTAGTTCTTAGTCATCCAAACTTCAAAAAGTTAAATCGATTCGATTAGAGTTAATTTAATTGTGTGAGAGCTATCTAAATTCATGTGGAGTGCGATACTTAGACTCTCAAATCTATTGTATTATTTGTGCGATCATTACACTTGCGGTACAAAAAATAAATTGCT